>CM041783.1:46610128-46742628 GCA_023374045.1 Limonium bicolor | reverse complement strand
GGCACCCCGTACCGTTATTAATCTACCCCAGTTTATTCCCCGCTGTTAACTAATAACGTTTGTCGGGTTTTTGGTTTAACTCGGGATTAGGAAAAACGCTATATCACATGCGTGGTTACGTCGAGTATATTAATACACTTAACTTTAAACGTTTATTATCGCATGTAGTTTAACACACCTTGTATATGATATAGTTTATCACTATATTGCATGTATAATCTTAATCATATATTATACATCTCACCTTAGTATTTATTTCCTAAGGTTAGTTTTTTCCAAGTGTAATGTTGTATAATTCATATGTACAAATACTTTGAATTATATAAATCCTTATTATTTCATGTATACTCCTAACATGAGAATTTCCATATCCAATGTTTGTAATCCTTTTTCCCTTTATCTAATATCACTTTAATTATGGTAATATATTGTTATTGAACTATATTATATTTTCCACTCTATAACATATATTTATTTATATATATGCATTATAGGGCTATTTATTATATGGTAAGTCATTATAATATATATTCATTCTTTTTAATGAATACCTCTCATATTATAAATGTTATAACTCTTATAACATTAAAAACCATATTATAAATTTCATTCAAAAATATTAATATTTCCGAACAACACCTATCTTTCTTAAATATTTACAAAATCCACCACATATTTTATATAATGTTATATTATAGTTACATAACATATATTTTGACATTTATGTCATTAAAACAATTATAACCTACAGTTATATATTGTTATAAAATACCAAACAACCCATAAAACTTTCGGTTTTTATTTTCCCCCACCTTACTTCCATAAATTACAAATCAACCCCAAATTATATTCCATTGTTACACTTATAATATATACCTTATATTATAATCCTTATATAATTATAACCCATGGTTATATTTTCTCAAAATAACCGAACAGACCCCATGGTCTATTTAAATTCAATTTCCACCACTTAACTTTCTATAATCACCAAATAACCCCATTTAATAACATATAGTTTCTAATATCATCAAAACTATATATTATACATATATCTTCATAAAACCTCATATAAAATTCCAAAATTACCAAACTATACCAAAAGGTTATAAATACCATTACTAACCTTATACTTTCTATAAATCTCGGTAATTACCAAACTTAACCTATAGTTTTCTATTTTTACAATTTTGACACACAACTTTATAAAATGTTATAATTTTTATTAAATTCATTCAACAACCCTAATTTCCTCTAAATTAAGCCCACGGCTTAATATTTTGTTAGTAATTACCGTTTGACCCCAAACTTAATTATATAAGCATAAACTTAAATAAATAAGCTTTAAACTTAAATTAAAATGGCCTAATGACATGGCCTTATTACAACCTTGCTTTATAACATAAAATTACACATAAATTGCTCAAACAATACAATAAACTCACGGCCTTGCTGTGGTTTACTTATTTTTCCACATAATGTCATAATTTGACCATTATGTGAATTAAATCACTTAAATGACTAGCTTAATTTATCTTAGTCATTTTTTTCCATTCTTAGGTTATAAATAACCCATATATTCATCTCCACTCTCAGCACACACATATATATATGCTAAGAAATCATAAAAATCATAAGTTTAAGGTGTTTATACCTTGATTTATCCTTGTATGAACTCGGCAGCTTGAAGGAAATTTCACCACATCATTTAGACATGTTTAATACACCAAAACAAGATATGGTTATACTCCAAGCTTGAGCTTAACCATAATGAATAATTAATGTAAGATTTAAGGCAAAAATCACCTTTAAAAATGCTAGGAAGTTTCCAAGAGAATTCGGCCTGAATTAAACACACCACAAGGTGTTAAATTCACCATATAAATATAGGAAATACCTAAACAACATCAAGATGCTATGGTAATAGGTTTTACCTTGGCAAAATGCCTTAAAGAAGAGTATTTCCTTTGGATTTCGGCCACCCTTGCTCCAAATGGTTAACCAACTGAATGAACATGTAAATATGAAGATTATGAGTGTATAAACTCTCAAAAATCAGAAGGAGAAAACCGGATGAAGAGTAGAGAAGCTTAAGGTATGTTTTTACCTTAAAATGCAAATTTGGGAAACCTTGGTCCCTATACATGCTTCAGCTGAGATTGGTCTTTGTTATAACCTTAGAACACTGAGAATGAACCATAGGAAGTGATAGACGATGAACTCCAAGTGTAGGTAATGAAGAGATGAAGAAAAAGAGCTAAAATATGACTTAAACCATTACCTTAGGAGCTTAATTGATTGAATTGTCTTCCTAACTCAAAAACACAGCTTGGGAGATTTTAGAAACTCATAGGGCTCGGCTGGATGGGGCAAGAGGCACGGGAAATGTAAGGTAAGAGCTTAAATGATTGAAAAGTAACCTTTTTCAACAGTATAATGGTGAATCACCACTTAATTAGATATTTAGCACTTAATGCTGTGTGTGCTGTCCTCCCTCCTGATTGCCTACCGACAGCCATTAGCTTAGGATGGTCAATTCGTTGACCATTGGTCAAACATGGTCAATGTGCTTGAAAAATGCACTATTTGGGTACTATTCACAAATAAATGTCATTTTTGGATTTTTATTTTCAAACTTGGATTTAGACTTTATAATATAGTCTATCATGTCAAATTAATGATTTAAATGATATACTCCAGTCTTTAAAATGACAAAAAGTCATTATCTTAGAGCTCATACACAAAAACGTGCTTTAAGGTGTTTTAGTGCACATTTTGTGTCACGAGGTGTTTCTGAGCTTAGTTTTCTTTGAGAACAGTTTTGTTGTGTTCCTTTCTTCATTAAAATATTTAGGAATCCTCTTTGGATCCTATTTGAGGTCATACAATCTTTATGGTGCTTTAAAGCTCATTTTTCGCTTTACCGATCTTAAGGCATGTTTTTGCCTTGTTGAGATCTTTAGATTGTTCCTCAATGGTATTTAGATGTTTATTAACCATCTTGGGTCATTAATAGATCCTTTAATTATGTTTTTAAGGTTAGGGGTATTTCAATCTACCCCCCTTAAAAAGGCTTCGTCCTGAAGTCCTTATTCATAATCAGTTCACCTAGGGAATCCAGTTCCACTAAGTAATCACAGACAGATCATCACTTGGGAATACATCACACTACGTTCAGACCTAGTCTATATGTATCACATTTGATACAACATTAATCTCATTCCACATAGTCAATAATCATGACACATTCATTCATAAACAGCACTAAACAAGGTGCAAAACTCATTCATACACAACACTAGACAAGGTGCAAAGCTCATTCATACACAGCACTAGACAAGGTGCAAAGCTCAATCATACACAGCACTAGACAAGGTGCAAAGCTTATTTATACACAGCACTAGACAATGTGCAAAACCAACAAGAAGTACTCAAAGGTGTTTCGCAAGGGATACTCCATGCATCCCTATCAATACGCTAGTATCTCGCGAGGATACCTACACGTCACTCCGCGTGGCTGTGTGTGCATATATTTAACGATGGCAAATCACGGGGAAGCAGTCTCAAAGACCAGGACTTGACGATCCCCAGCCCCATGCTAACCAACGTCAACCACCCGTGGACACACCGGTTTAATAACGAAGGACACTGCGGTCCACGGCTCCTCAGACAGTATCACCTAATTTCCTTAATCACCCGCAGACACGCCGGTCTAATGACAAAGGGCTCTGCGGTCCACGGCTCTTTGGGTGATGCCACTCGCAGACACACCGGTCTAATGACGAAGGACTCCACGGTCCACGGCTCTTCGAGTGACGCCCTAAATTCCAATTCTTATTCATATTTGTGTCCACTTGTAGGAAGTTTTGAGAGTCATTCAACCCTGACGTGGTCGGCGTCAATGTCGAACTATCCCTCACCTCAATTTGTGTTCGGTTTCCCTTGATCGTACCAGGATCAAGTTCAACTTCCCACGTCAATTTCAATCAATTTATTGTTTATTCATTTCTAATCTTGTTTCCTCTTGTTATTTGCCACCTTGTGTTCTATGATACACAGTCACTAGTGTATTAATCTAGTCATTGGCATGTAGGATCATGTATCCTAACCATGTATCAAGTTCTCTCGACTTATTATTATTCATACTACCCTAAGTAGTTTTCTCCACCAGGTTACCATCGTCTCATGCCGATTCACTTATCTGCACTTCACAAATTGGTGTTTCTCATACCGGGTCCCAAATCACAAATACGAGCTTTCTACTCCTTCTATCCGAAATCTCTCATCAGAGCTACAGATAGTCCTACTTGAATTCTCACATCAGAGCTAACAAGTTAGGCGTTATGTGACTATTGTTCGCAATGTTTGTGTAAATAATTGGAAATAGGGTAAGAACAATCTATCTGTACTCCCTTTCCTATTCGCCATAACTAATGCGAACTAAAACATATTTATGTTCATACACATAATACAACACAATATTACCACAAGTAATATAATACAATCATAATACTTGTACTCTACGTACAATAATAGTTTACAGCATGTGTACCATGCGCTACGTACTCCTACGTACGGTATATATAAGGCGTGCGAAATCGCTCTACCCCCCTTAAAAATGATTACGCCCACGTAATCTTCGAATACACTAGTAGAAAAATAATTAAAAGATACGGTCTATAAACGACGGGTTTTAAAAAAACCGTCTCTAAAACGTTGAGGTCGTGCGCGCGGGTGAGTGTTACTCATTTTAAAAGACGGTTCGTACAATCCGTCATTTAAAGTCATATTATAAACAGACGGTTTACAAGATAAAAGACGGGCTACAGCGAACCGTCGTTTTTGTTTCTTAGCATTCGCGCCGTCTTTGTTCTAAAACGACGGTGAAATGTAAACCGTCGTTTTTATCTGTTGACATCGTTGACCTACGGTTCTTAAAACGACGATTATTCCGGAACCGCCTCTTACAACCCTAATATGTTTTTATTCTACCCCGCCATATTTTCTTTCTTCTTCCTCCGATCGCGCGCGCCTGCATGTTGTAACTTCTGTCTTCCCTATCGATCACCGTCTCTCTCGCGCCGTCCCTCTTCTGCCATTGTCGCCACCAATCGCTGCCCATCCACCACCGCATCCTGTCTGCTCGCCGTCCCTCTATCTTCCGCCACTGCGAACGCTAGCTAGCGCGCTTCTGCTCGCCGTCTCCACCAGCAGATGCGCCCCGCTTCTTCTCTAAGGCACTAGAATCGGTAATAATCTCAACTAAGCTTCTCCTCCTCACCACCAATTAAGCCATTCTTCTGTACATTGTGAATTTAGCAAAGATGTGATAAGTTGGGAGAACCAAATACATTGATCGGCGTTGTTCTGTTTATTTATATTGATTATCGGGCGGCTCTGATTGTGTGCATTAATCGATTTCTATCTTCCCTCGTCAATTTTATGTCAATGCTCCTGTATTTCTGTATGATTGTTAGCGATTTTTCGTATGTGATGTTTGTTTGAGACAGTTGTGAGCAATTGCATGTGTACCCTGTTTTTCTGAAGGATTGTTAATTAACTGGCGATTATTTTCCCAATACTTTGAAGTAGCTTTTCTGTACAGGAAGAGGAACTTTTTTTTTTATGTTTGTGTTCCTTTTGATTTCCGATTAAATTTTTAAAGTGCATTGTTTATCTGGTTTGTTTAGTTTGAGATTCGTTACTGGTATTTTGTTTAGTCTGAGCAATAGATTTTGTTTAGTTGCTGCTGCAGCTATACGATTGAATCCTTTTGGATTTGTATGAGATAATTTCAAGTGATGGATACCAAACCCTTATATGTACACGCACTGTCAACACATGGCAATACAAGAAAAGTGATCGACCTCTTTGGAACAAAACACATGCTCGCCTCTCTATAGATCTGCTACTATACTGACATGAATGTCATGTTATGCAATGTGATTGATAATTTAGTATCACCATCTAACATTATAGTAGTATGTGGTAGCTAAGTAAGAAACTTTTTTTTCCACCATAAGTATACACATGTACGCTTGTTGCAGTCTTTTCTTCTGCAGAACAAATGTACATAGATAATGACAAAGTTGAAGCATTGTACTGGTAAAAATAAAATAAAACATGATGTGTTATGATCTTGATCGTCTACTTGTGTAAGAGAAGAGCTGTTCATGTTATTTGTCGCCTTCATATCTGGAGAAGAGCTGTTCATGTGATCGTCTACTTGTTGAGTTTTGTTACTTGAACTACATTACTAGCTAGCTATGCTTGTCCTGAATGGATTGGTCTTCACCTTCTGTGTGGTTCTGTGTGGATTTTTGGGCACCGTGGAAAGTAAGTATGTCTTGAATGAAACATTCAGAATTACCATATAGTATAGGATTCAACTTGTTACTGGATAAGATGATGTGAATGTCATAATAAAAGTAGATATGGACGTTGCATATTGCTTGCACTGATGCACTAAATGAAACAATTGATCTTTAAAGCATAAAAGACGAGCAATCACGCATCAGTTACCAAAACAGATTTGACCAACCCAATTTCTTAGCTAATTCTAGTTAGATTAAGACTACTTTTGTAATTTTATCATTGCAGAGAGCTGGAGTCATGTGTAGGCCATTTTTATAAGCTGTGCGTTCATGTTTGAAGGGTTAGAGGTTTCGAAGGCGCTAGCTTGAACTGGTAATATTCTCAACTTATCTTCTCCGATCATCAGCATATAATGTTGCTTCTAAATTACGTTTTTATGGTCGGTTTCAACCAATGCATTACGACTGATTATATAATATCTGTTGAGCAGCTTTTCTTCCCTTACAACATAGGTAGCTATGTCATCATTTTTTGCTGCTGTCAAAATTTGATTAATACCACATCTTTGCTTCAGTTCTTGTTTATTTCTCTATTTCTTCAACATCAATACTGCTGCGATTAGGATATACATGTTTTGCACTCTGATCATTCTTTACTTGAATTTGCGCCTGTACAGTGATAAGTCACTGGCTGCTGCATCTCACACACCAATTTAGAATACGGGCTGATTGCGTAACCGGTAATACACTTGAACTTAATGATTCTTAATATTATTATTTTCTTTAGTATTACGATATACATGCTCTGCGCTCTCATCATTTGCCACTTGAATTTACACCTCTACAGTGAAAAAAGTCACTTTCCCTGGGCTGCTGCATCTCACACACCAATTTGATTACTGGCTGATCCCGGAACCGGTAATACACTTGAATTTACACCTCTACAGTGATGTTAAATATTGTTATTTTCTTTAGTATTAGGATGTACATGCTCTGTGTTCTCATCATTCTCTACTTGAATTTGCACCTCTACAGTGAAAAGTCACTGGGCTAGTTGCTGCATCTCACACACCAATTTTGATTACGGGCTGATTCTGGAACCGGTATACACTTGAACTTACTGTGTTTAAATATTGTTATTGTCTTTAGTATTAGGATATACATGTTGTGCGTTGTCATCATTTTCTACTTGAATTTGGCCTTGTACAGTGATAAGTCACTGGCTGCTACATCTCATACACACCAAATTGATTAAGGGCTGAAAACATATCATCTTGGAACCGGTAATACACTCGACCTTACTGATTTTAAATATTGTTATATTATTTGGTATTAGGATATACAACTAGTAGTATATGCATATATAGGTATATATTAGGAAAAGTAGATGGAGAATATAGTAATAATGAATCATCTAATTGGTGATTGGAGGAAAAGTTTGATTACACCACGTTGAGATTCTTGGATAAACCATCACATAAACCTTCTGTACGTCGTTTTAATATACACCACCGCAACACAAGACTATACTCTCTCTCAAATTGAAAATTGACCCGAAATCAGCAACAAACCGACCCTGACCAAACTGAACCATATCGTTGTTAAGCCGAGAATAAACCACAATATTACACAACCATCCAAACCACAATCAACCGAACCGAAGTAAGGTATGTGTAGGTTACTAATGTGTAACACATATTGTAGGAGGAAGAAGATGACAAATTCATGGATGTATAGTGGGAAATTGGACAATAAATTTCTCGAAGGAGTCGACAAATTTTGCAATGTTCTGGTGAATAATTTGACTCCGGCCAATAAGGGGTACATATTTTGTCCTTGTGTGGACTGCAAAAACTATTTGAAGTATCGAGAGATAAAAAAATAAAAGAACATCTGATTCGCCGTGGTTTTACGAAAGACTATGAAGCTATAGTCCGGTGGCATGGTGAGAGTGCAGTAAATGTCATGTGTAATGAACAAGACTATCGTGAAGACAACCAAACAACTGTGGTCGATGAGCACAACACAGAAGACAATGAACCAGATTTCGATGACATTGCTGCAATGTTGGAAGATGTTGAACAAGAGTTTTACAACAGGCCAGACACCTATGAGACTTTGTTGGATTCATCCAAAACACCATTGTATCCGGGGTGTGATCCTACAAAGTTGAGTAAATTGAGTGCTGTCTTGAAACTCTTCAATTTAAAATCAAAACATGGTTGGAGCGATGTGAGTTTCACTGCTCTTTTACAGCTGATGAAGAGCGTGCTACTACCTGCGGATAATGTTTTACCAACGTCGACTTACGAAGCAAAAAAGTTGATGTGTCCAATGGGTATGGGGTACAAAAAGATCCACGCTTGTCCATCTGGTTGCATTTTGTACCGGAAAGATTATGAGTTTGCTGATAGCTGCCCAGAATGTGGAGAATCTCGTTATACGAAGAAAAAACAAAATGAATCTGGTGGTCGTAAAGAGAAATCCCCTGCTAAGGTATTATGGTACCTACCCATCATTCCACGATTCAAGCGTCTATTTGCAAATGAAAAAGATGCGGAGAATCTAATGTGGCATTCAACTCACAGAAAAAAAGATGGAAAATTGAGACATCCGGCTGATGCATCACAGTGGAAAAACATTGACAAAACATTTCCCCACTTTGGTAGCGAGCCTAGAAATCTGAGACTTGGTCTATGCACGGATGGGATGATCAGCAGTATACATAGCACGTGGCCGGTATTATTGGTGATCTATAATCTACCACCATGGTTATGTATGAAACCCAGACACATTTTGCTGTCACTGTTGATATCTGGTCCAAAACAGCCGGGGAACAAAATAGATGTTTTTCTACAACCATTAATAGAGGACCTACAACTTATGTGGAAAGAAGGGGAAATGGTGTATGACTCGTTCAGTAAGGAAAATTTTCTCTTGCACGCTATGTTATATTGCACCGTCAATGACTTTCCTGCTTATGGTAATCTTTCTGGTTATACAAACAAAGGTGCATGTGCATGTCCAATTTGTGGCGAGCGTACATCCAATATCCGTTTGAAACATAGTGGTAAAAATGTTTATATGGGACATCGACAGATGCTTCCAAAGAGTCACAAATATCGTAAGATGTCGATTGAATTTGATGGAAAGACTGATCACAGTGTAGCTCGTCCACCTTTATCAGGATTAGAGGTGTATGGAAAGGTGCAACATATTGTCAACAACTTCGGTCCACCGACAAGGAACACCGAGAAAAGTGTATGGAAAAAAAAGTCAATCTTTTGGGAACTTGAGTATTGGCAACATTTAGATGTCAGACATTGTATTGATGCAATGCATGTCGAAAAAAATGTCGGAGAAAGCGTTACTTCAACCCTGTTGAACATAAAGGGCAAAAAAAGATCATTTAAATGGGAGGAAAGATTTGATTGAGTTAGGGATAAGGCAAGATCTTTGGCCGCAAGAACGTGGAAAACGCACATTCTTGCCCCCTGCATGTCACACATTATCAAAACAAGAGAAACATAGTTTGTGCAGTATCCTTCACAACATCAAGGTGCCATCAGGGTATTCATCTAACATAAGAAATCTTGTGTCGATGTCTGATCTGAAATTAGTTGGAATGAAATCCCATGATTATCATGTGTTGATGCAAGACTTTTTACCCGTTGCAATTCGTGGGATTCTACCTGATGCGGTAAGGAATGCAATTACAAACCTTTGTGTGTTTCTCAAAGCAGTTTCTGCTAAAGTTCACGATGTGGATAATCTTGAAAAGTTACAGGCCGATCTTATTGTCACAATGTGTCAGTTGGAGATGTATTTTCCTCCTTCATTCTTCGACATCATGGTACATTTATTGGTTCATTTGGTCAGAGAGGTTAAAGAGTGTGGACCTGTATATCTCCGTTACATGTATCCTTTTGAAAGATACATGGGTATATTGAAGAAAAAAATGAAGAATCGTTGTCGTCCTGAAGGAAGTATTATAGAGGGATACGTAACAGAGGAAGTTGTTGATTTTTGTACTCACTATTTGGAAAATGTTGAGTCAATTGGTCTGCCTAAATCTAGACATGAAGGCAGACTGCAGGGACAAGGTACTGTTGGAAGAAAACTGAAAAGAATTGATATTGAAACTCTGAACAAAGCTCACTTAGTTGTGTTGAGTCACCTTGAAATTGTAGAACCATATTTTGATGAGCACCTGAACATGCTCAGGGCACAAAATCCTACCATGAGTGACATCAGACTAAAAAGGAGCAGAATAAAACTTTTGTCAGATGGTTCAAGGATAAAGTTTTTTCTGAACATTCAAACGGAGTGGACGAAATAGTGAGGACATTGGCACTTGGTCCTAATCTTGATGTTGTTTCGTATGAAGGATATGACGTAAATGGATTCACTTTTTACACGGAAAGACAAGATCAAAGATCAACGAATCAAAACAGTGGCATAAATGTTGTTGCTTACCAGAGTACGTACAATGTCAGGGGTGTGGGTCAAAATCCAGTGGAAATGAAACAGTCGTATTATGGTGTGATACAAGATATTTGGGTTATAGATTACACCAACTACGAGACTTGTGTGTTTCGATGCAACTGGATTGACAACAAACATGGCTATCGTGAGGAGAAACATGGTATGAAACGGGTGCATCTTGGTGGTGCAACACCCACAGTTGAGCCTTTTGTAGTTGCAACGAAGGCCAAACAAGTATTTTACATTCCTGACCAATCTAATCCTAGATGGTCCATTGTACTTCAATGCAAAAGAGGGATAGTCAGTGTAGATGGTGTGGTCGATGAGGATGAGTACGACATGCAAGATGAAATACCAAATCTTTCTATCCAACTACCAACGGAGGCAGATCATATTACAAATTTTGTGCGGTCGGATCATGGTGAAGGAATGTGGGTTGATTAATGTAAGATTCTGATAAAATATATTGATAATATGTCACATATTATATATATATATATATGTCCATTTTTAAAATTTCTTACTTTTAGTTTTTGTTAGTTACAATATAATTTCTATTTATATTGCAGGATTCATAATAATGGATATTGATCTGGATGAGTTAGATTTACTTTGTGATGATGATATGATGGACCAGCCACATGAGCAGCCACAGGAGCAGCCACAGGAGCAGCCACAGGAGCAGCCACAGGAGCAGCCACAGGAGCAGTCACAGGAGCAGCCACAGGAGCAGCCACAGGAGCAGTCACAGGAGACGGCAAAGGGGACGGCAGCGACAATAAAACGAAAGGGTAGGGGACCTAGCAGAGGGTTGCGGTTGAAGAAAGATGCTGATATTGATTTAATTTGGGACAAGTATTTCAGAAGCTGGGGAGACTGTAAAGCAGAGTTCGCCAGTATGTTAGGAAATCTTGCGAAGTCTCGTTGCTGCATTAATAAACTTTGGAAAGATGAAGATGATCAAGTGAAAGAGTCCGTGTGGAAACATGTACAACAACGGTACAAAATACCAAATGAAGCACGAGACACTGTTCTTTCACTAATAGCTACACGGAGTAGACAATTCAGATCCTACTTGGTGGCCCACTGGATCAACAAAACACATGACGTGCCACCATGGGTATTTTATGATGGCATGATCACCGAAGAAGAATGGAAAGAGTTTTATGTGTGAAATACCCCAAACGTTGATTATCTTACCTAATAAGGAAATTAAATTAAATGAAGCTAGATGATCAACAATTACTCATCTAAAGACCAGTACTTATCATAAACATGGGTATATATAAATACATAGTTCAAAATGAACACCAAATTATACATGTAATCCCAAATCAAAAAGGGAACATCATTAAGGAGAAAATAACTCCTAAAACTAAAATTATATGTAATATTCTACTACATATATCAAGGTCATAAATAAAGAGATAAAAATTTATGGAATGATTCGCATATACAAATCAAGTTTCAAAGACAACAATCACTCATTTATATACATTTAGACAAGAAATATTATATATTATCATCCAACATAATAATGACACATTATGCACCATTAATATATGTTATTAATACAATAGAGTGGAAAGGGGAAAACCTTTCCCAGAGTATACAGCCATATAAAAATATTACAAAGGAGAAAAGAAAGCCTTGAAAAGTGAGATTGAAAACAAAAGAAAATACTAAACAAGTATAATAAAAAAAATAATTAAAGAAACTAGTTTATTTACCCTCTCTTTTCATCTCCCTCAATCTCGGTTGGCAAGCACCAGCCTCATCAATTCGACAGTAGTATCAGAACTTAAAAAAAAACCAAAAAAAAAAACAATGGAGATGTGATAAAAGCAAATTAACAAGTACAAGCTACATTGTAAAAATTAAAGGCTATCATCACTTCCTTCCTCTTTTTCCTTAATCGCAGCTACAATACACACCCAGCCCCACTACTTACGGCTACAAACAAGAAGAGAAAAGGAGAGGTTATCATACAAGTACAATTGTGACATAAAGTAGGGAAGACTTTTGTAAAAAAAAAAAAATATATACCAGCTTACCTCTTCTTTTCCCTTACTTCCGTCTGGCAATCTCTCAAAGTCTTCCACTCCACCACTGCCGATTTCCCATACAGAGGAGAACAAGAATAACATAAACAAATCATTAAGTACACCTAGTCTAGACACAGTTCTAATCCTACTTATTTCCTTCTTCAGATAGATTCTGCCCATACTCACGGGTGAGTCATCCTCTCTTCTTTTCCCTTCTTTCTGTTGGTGACAGCATCACCACACCTCCATCCTTTCAACCGGGAGCAACCAGCTACAGCACAGTCTTCATTCTTCTTATTTTTTTCAGCCGAGAACAACTACAATAAGCAACAGCAACAATACTCTTTTCTTCCTTCTACCGCCAGCAACAATCAACCTCACCACTCCACCATCTTTACTACATTTCAAGTCTTAAACTCTATGAACCTAAGCTGATCTTCTACCACTCATCACACCAAAAAAATATCACTACTTTCCCTCCACATTCTAACCGAAAAAAAAAAACTGGAACATGGCCAGCGGTAAGATAAGAGCAGGTAAAACAAGTGCAGAAACATCTCATTTTCTTCTCTGTTTTGTCCAGAAAAACTACAACTTCTAACACCTCTTTAACCCCCTCTTTGTACACGTATTGAAGTTGTTCTTCCAGTCCTTCCTTGAGCCAACAACAGTCAGGAATCAACCAGTGAACAGCAAGGTAAAGTGAGGTAAGAACTGCATGGAAAGCTACATGTTTTCCTCCTGTTTTGTCCGCAAAACATACCACTTCCACCACTGATTTAAACTCCCTCTTTGCACCAGTTAAAGGAGTCATTTTCCAGTTTTCCTTGAGCAAAAAAAATAAAATAAAGAACAAACAAAACGCCACTGATCAGCTAACAGCAACAAGGTAAAACAGGTGAGAAACAAAAACTGCATTTTTTCTTCTGTTTTGGTCCGAGACAAAGTACTACTTCCAGCTTGATCCTAAGCCTCCTCTTGCATCAGTTAAAGGAGATCTTTCCAGCTTCTTTGAGCAGACAAGAACCACAACTACCCACCTAGATTAACAAGCAGAAACAGCAAGGGAAGGCAAGGTAAAAACATGTACAAAAATCAGGCTTTTCTCGGTTCTTGTAGGAGGAAATGCCACACTCCTAACCTTGTTTTCTTCCTCTCTTTTTCTGTCCGAAAACAGCCACTATCAACACCCCATCTTGCACCCTATTGTACACATTTTCAGAAGGGTTCAGGCCCCTCTCGATGAGCACAAGCTCTGCTGCAAGCCACCGAGAAGTCCCCCCAAAACTAAACCAAAACGGTAATATCAGCAGAACTTTTCCAGCTCTTTTCTTCATTGTATTGGTCATGAAAACTGAACCCATCTTCCTCTCTAGGTAGCCGGAAACACCAAGAGAACTTCCACATACTGTACAAGGTAAAACTCTTTCTGTTAACTTCAAAAAGTCAGGCCAAACTACCTTATAAGATTACCGAAAGGAGAGTGGTAATGGGGTGTTGTTTCTTTTCTGCATATATGGTGATCAACCCCTGTTGTTTCCACCCTTAAAAACTGCCACGGTGATGAAGTTTGCAAGGGACAAAACTGGTGAATAGAGTGCCGAGAAGCTGTTGTAGAGGGGAGGAATTTTGGTGATCAAGATAAGGTAAGTAACTACCTAAACTACACCTTGAAATGTTAAAACTCAAGCTGCTGTAAGCTGTGGTAATCACCGAGAGTTGAGTGATAATTATGGGTGATGTTAAACTGTAAACATGTATAGAGAATGGATGTGTAATGTTGGTTAAATGAGACTAAAAAAAAAATAAAAATAAACAAAAATAAACAACAAAACAGAACATAGCCGTGAGAGTGTGGAGAGTTTAAGAATATGTTGATGTAAAACTCTTTTTTTTTTTACCGAGAAGCAGGGATGTGGGATTGGTGAGTTTGAACGTAAAATGTGAACTGGAAATTGTGTGTATGGTTAGCTCATCAATTACAGCACCAAATTTGTAGGTAACATGGAGAAAAGGGATACAAAATAGCTAGAATAAAACTGAAACAGCCGTGAGTGTAGCAGTGTTCTTTTTTTAAAAAAAAAACATTTTGATGTTATTTTGAGGTTATAATCATACTCTGTATAATGCCGATTTTCCTAGGCCATAACATATTAATTACTTGGACTTTAATTGAAATTATGGAAATTAGGGGGTGAGAAGAAGAGATATAAGTTTTCGGTGTTAAATAAAATTATAATAAACATAATCACCCATAAACACCTTAGGAAAATATTAGTGACAATTATTAAGTCATATGATTTAAGTAAGTTATAAATCTTAAAAAACATTTAAAAGAACAAGGAATTTATAAATACGTAAAAACCGCATTTTGAGGAAATGTGGGGTACAAATTAAATTAAAAAAAAAACCGTGGGGAGTTTTGTTGGAAATTTTAAGAACATAATTTATGAAGTTATATACATATATATATATATATATATAAAACAATTAAGGGGGTTGAGTACAAAAATAGGAAATTAAATAGGTCCCTTCGTAAATAATGAAAGTATGGGTAAAGAGAGGAATTTAATGGTCAATTTTGACTATACAAGAGGTTTGACTAATTTAGGAAATTTAAATTAATTAAACTAAAGATTTAATAAACATTAAGCTAAAAGTGAGATTTTAAAACGATAGGGGTTATATTATGATTACCGAAAAGATGAGGACTATAATGTGATTTCTAAGTTCCTAAGGGTTGGTTTAGGATAGGGGAAAAATTATGGGTATTTTTGGAAATATAACCAAGTGTATAATACATGGTTTAAAGTGTTAGATACAACACCTATAAAACTATGGGGGTGTTAGTGTAATTTTCGGAAAGGTGTAGGGCTAAAATGGAGACCATGAGAACAGTGGGGCTTGTTCGTAAATTAGATAAAATATGGGTGATTCTAGTGATTTAATGAATTAAGTATATAACATATAGTTTAAGTGGTAACATGTTACATTTATAAACTTGTGGGGTTAAGTTGTAAATTACCAAAAGTTAGGATGTAAACCGGAATTAAATTAAGTTAGTGGGTGGTATGAAATTTGGGAGAAAATTTAGGTTGAAATTGAGATTTAAATGATTAATATGTATAATGTAAAGTTTAGTGTTACAATTGTATGTTTATGAATCAAAGAGGGATGAATTACAAATAAAAGAAAACTAAGGGTTAGTAGTGGAATTCCGAAAATATGTGTATATGTAGAAGGGCTGGAGCATAAACATACATATATGTGTTATGTGTATATTAAGGCTGAAAAACTTTAGCTTATAATTAAATAGGAGTAGAAATGGGAACAAAAATGCAATTTTTGCAACTAAGGGGATTGATGGAGAATTTCAGAAATATGGGCTGAAAATAAGAATAAGGTTTACAATGATATGAGTGACATTATGATAGGATATAACGAGATATGTCATAAGGAAATTATTATAGCATAAGCATACCTCATAAACATTTACATAAATGACGAATATATTCATTACGGGAAATGTTACAATTAGTAGAATATGATTTCTAAGAAAAAGGGAATATATAATATGATCGACAAGTCAAGTACGATGTTATACAGTTAGAAATAAAACCGAAATGCGATTAAAATAAATATAGCAGCAACTATATACTATACTCATGCATACATAATTAACAACGATACACCCACGTGAGAATAGGAGCTAAAACGATAAATATAATCAGAGAATTAAACTCCATGCAAACACGTATACTAAAAATGTATATATACACGTAACCGACCCGGTAATATGTAAGTCATTAAAGGATTTAACTCTCGAGGGAAAAACATTGTCGAATTAACGAATAACGCGTACTCGCAAACTGTAACGTACAACAATATCTAAATCCCAAGATTAACGAAACATCAAGTCGAACGGATAACCGACTAAGAATTAATTATGGGATGGAGGTTAGAAATTATCTTGACACGATGAGGTAGGTTCGAGATGTAGATACTAATGTTAGATTACATTTCCAGTAGACCGGGTTGCGGGCGTTGAGTTACAAAGGATTAGAGGGTGAGCGTGGTCCCGCACGCTAGCACTACATCGGTGTACGGTACGTTCTATATGGTCCGAGTGTTCCTGAGGGCTTCCTCGGGTTCTGGTATGTGTGTATACATGACAAGAGTGATATGTTTGCTATGTGTTGTGGTTGTGGATTTAAATGCTTATTGTTTCACGATCTTTATTGTACGTGACGGATTACAATTTGGAAATCGTATACAAAAACTCGGATCGGATTGTGGATGGTAATATGGGAATGGTAAAAGGAAAATAACTGTGATCTTTTTATATAAATCTGAGGATGAACGCAGCCTAGGCGACGTCTAGGCGAAGGTTAACGACCTCAAAGGTCTTTATATTGAGAATACACTCTACATAACCTAAGCATAGATCTTAGGTAAAGGTCACAGACCGGATTATATGGTGGAATTAAGTAAACAATTAAGATGAGGAAAAAGCCAGGGTAGTCACGGACTACATGGTTGCGCATGGGTGATCACCGAAGAGAGGGAACGACCGGATAGGGTTCTCTCGCTATGGAAACTCCAACGAGCCGGATACGATCGTTGGTCAGAGGGCACTGCTGTTGGTGCAATGGCTCCGGCCGTCAGGCCTCTGCGGACTCCTGACAAACCGCACTATTATAGTGCACCAGAGCGACTGCTCCAGAAGAGGAAGCTTATACGGGTTGTCCTAACATGACGCCCACCTTAATTGAACAAATTAAGTAAAAGTTACGAAATGATTTAAGGAAATATTCTTAGCCCTAAACAACGAAAAAAGAATGCCTCAAGGCCGCATAACAGGATTGTTCAAGAGAGTGTAACTCTCGCACCGTTGATTGATGTCGTTTATATACTTGCTTATTGCTTGTTGTGGATTGTTATGGTGATTGCATGAATTTATTGTATGAACTTATATGTGTGATGATTATTGTTATACTGTTACTATAAATGAAAATGGTACAACATGAAATTGGAACAGCATGTTAACAATTGGGCTAAATAACTTGAGTAGTCTTAGGGTTCATGAAGGTTATATAGTTCGTGCTCAGCGTTGGCTGAGCCTATACGGCCCCCACTTTCAGGATTGAAGCGGATGAAGACCGAACGCGAGCGCGGGATTTTTGGGATAGCTAACAGTTTACTTACGTGCGACACGGTTGTTTAAGTTTATTGTTTACGAACATTGTGGTATTGGGATAGATAGATGGCTCACTGTTCTTTCGGAATTTATTCGGTTTGTAATTTTAGTTGTATTAAATCTCTGTCATCACAGCGGTAGTGTAGATTGGATAGATGGTAAACGCTTCGTTACTCGCATGGGCGGGTAACGGCGGGTAACACCCGGGTTGTTTTGTGATCGCCTTTTTATTACCGTTGCTAATCGACTGATTATTATGTTAAGCGCGCTAGTTAAACTGGATTTTACAGTTGGGGTGTTACAATGTGTACCACACATCTGAACAGTTCAAGGTATATAATTTACGTTGATTCATTGTCTAATTTTAGTTTATAACATCTTATATTGTTTATGAATTTTTTGTATTGTTTTGTATTAATAGAAAATCCAAGAAAAAGCAAGGGAAAACCGAAAGAGAAAAATTCATCAGGAGTATATGGGTCGAAAGGGATACGTTGGTAGTATTCCCAAATGGAAAGCTGCGGGTTTGCTCACAAAAAAGAATGACGATGGCACTGTAACTCCCATTGAGAATGTCGATGAAGCAAACCGAGTTCAGCTTTATGTGTTGGGACACTCGAAGGTAAATAAAGATGGGCAGATAGAACACCCTCGACCAGAGACAGCAGAGTTGGCTGCTAAGATTGTAAGTATAAAATTTTAAATAATACCATTTTTAGATGAAAATTCTGGTTTTTAAATTATTTAACTAATTGATTATCCTTTGAATGGAATAGACGGAAGCCTCCCAACGAGATGAGCAAGCTGTCTTTGCTCCACCAAGTCAACAAGATATTCTTAATCAAGTTCTTGGAGCAAAGGATCATCCTGGAAGGGTTAGAGGTTTCGGGGGACAAGTGCGTCAAAAGTATGTATTTCAAAAGTCTACCTCAAAAGTTTTGACGGAGCATGACGTTGACACACTTGTAGCGCGGAAAGTGACCGAGGCTGTGAGTAAGGTTATGGAGGAACGAAATAGACAATCTGAACCTACCGGCCATCCGTCTTCTTCATCAAGTTGTAATGTCTCTCTTGATCCGTATCCGTTTGCCAGTCTCAAGGTTTATAGTATTTTTGAATATTTTTGTCATTGCAATTTTTGACTATTTAATCAAATTATACACATTTGTTTGTGGTTTTAATTGTTAAAGGAACAAAAAACATGTCGTTTGCAAATCACACTTGATGGATATCCTGTGGATGCTGCATACGGTATTGTGCTACAATCGGGACCAACATCTTTGATTAATTTCAAGCGGCTTCCGCCATTCTATGCTCGAGTGATTTTGCGGTATATCATTGACGGATTTGACACCGCTTTTCTTCCCATGGATATTGATGGTAAAGTCACACTTTCCGATGGAAAAGGTGCTATTATACCATGGCCTGCCGGTTTTATTGTTATCACTGATGAGGTATGTATAAATATTTTATGTGTTGTTCAACATTTAAATTTACGTTGTTTTAACTTGTTTCTTTTGTTTGTTATGTTATGGTAGGTTCCTGATGAAATGGGTAGACTTCTAGAAAATCGTGATGTCCAGGTCAACCAATCACTGGTTGTTGCCCAAGAGAATACGCAAGTGGCTGAAATCAACCAGACATCCACGGGAAAGAAAACTATGGGAGAGATAACTGATGATATGCGGAAGAAGTTTATTTGCCCTCCCTCAGTGATCAAGAATTTGGGGAAGTATGAGAAATTGTTGTATGAGATGCTATTGGAAAAGGGTAAGCTTACAACGAGCGTGACAATGTGTTTGGCTCCATGGGTTTTCCAATACGATGAGCAACGAACGACATTGATAGACTTTGTGGACATCAAGGAGATGCTGTGCAGAGATATGTTGAATATATCTATCATCCAAGTATATTGCATGTAAGTGTTTGTTTCTCACATCTCAAAATATCTTTAAATCAATTAAAAATAAATATTTTGACGATTTCCCTGATTTCTCTCCGTTGCTTAATTTTTTTAAAGGTATCTGATGGCTAAATTGCGTTATAAAAAATTGGGTGGCATGCTGACATTCTTATGCCCTGAGTCCTTATCGCTTGATGTGGTTAATAGAGACCCCACCACATTCCAGCACTATGTCACACACTGCATAAAGAAGGCTGTTGATAAAGGTAGTAAATACCTCATGATGCCCTTCCATCAGATGTGAGTAGTACTTCTCTTCCCATTGAATTTCTTTCGTTGTGGTTAATTTGTGAGTAAGAATTCTATTACTAATTCACTTCTTATAAATATTACAATTGTAGTAACCATTGGCTACTACTTATGCTCTCTGTGGATACCTCTCAATTGCTTGTGCTTGACCCGTTAAGAATGTATCGTGAGCTCCACGTGGATGAGTTGATCAAAACGTAAGTGTTATTCGTTAATATCTGTAAGTAATTGTTTCAAAATAACTTTCTATTTGAAGAAGCACACGGATTAATGAATTGTTTTTGTGTGTAATAGCGCTCATACGGACACAGGTTGAACAGTTCAATCGATTTTGGTCGTCCATCTTGAGGTACATACTACTGAAACATATATATATTTTTCTACAATAAGTTGATTACGTATACTTACAAAGCTACTACTTTGTTTTTTTTCTTTTAAACTTGTCACAGTGTCCAAGGCAAAATGATTCGAGGAGTTGCGGTTTTTTTGTACTACGATACATGTATGAAATTTGTACGCATATAGAGGAGCTGACAAAGGATGATGAGGTATTAATACTTTCAAATATGTTTTCTATATATTTATGTTTCACCATTATGTTTAAAACGTGTATAAATGTCTATATATATATACACATTGCTGGGTTTTCCGGGGAATTTATCCAATCCAAGCTGTAGTTAATCTAATATTTCTCACAGTTTTATTGTTGAGTTCGGTCGCTAGTGTAGTATGTTAATAGCTCAATCTCCCTCTCTTGCATGTGTACTGTGTTGGCTTGCCTCTTCTCTGTGCATCTAACAGTTGGCTGCTGCATCATTACACGTCCGGTTTAACTATCTAAAATATTCAATATGGTGTGTTATGCTTGTTCTTACAGGTTCGTGCATATTTTAAGAACGCGGGCAAAACTTATTCGACTAAAGATTTGCAATTAATCAGAGAGCAAACATCTTTGTTCATCCTAAAGTGTTTCAAGGATCCAGAACAAGGACAAACTAGTGAAGCAGCTGTCAGGACTACTACTTAAGTTGGTGAGTTACATGTATTTATATGATTTACTCTGAATTTGACAATTCTGAATTTGGTATGATTTTTGTAGTTATGGGGTTTCATTGGTTGTTACTTGTTCTGTAGAAAAAAAATTGATTGATATGGAAATGGGGTGCAGGGCATTTTGCTGAGATTGCACACAATGTGTCAACCAGGAAGAGAAAGGAGATTGTTGATTGAGCTGCACAGCTTGACATTGTTGTCACCAACAAGCTTGCTAGGTTACGCATGAAGCTAGGATGACGAGTAAAGTGATTGATTCTACTAAAAACATGGATATCTCCGTTTAGCTTTGTTATGTTGGTCGAATGAATGTTATGGTTGGACGTGGAAATTGGTAGTTTAATTTTCAGATGTGGTAATCGATCGTTCATCAGTGTTTTGTTTTTGAATGCTATACTTGAAGCATGTACTGGTGGTACTTTTGTTATCTATAAAAAAAAGTTGAGTTACAGCAGAGGTATCTATGTAGTGTGTGATTTATTGTGATTGTTGTTGTACAGGTTTTCTGGTTTTTTGGATGTGTATATGTAATATGGAAATAGGGAAAAACTGGAAAAAAAATATATACTTTAAGTGACAGTTCAACAAGAACCGTATTATAAAGTACCTACTAAGCGTGCGAGGGGAAAAGGAAAAAACAACGGTTCAATAAGAACCGTATTATAAAGTACCTAATAAGCGACGGTTCTAAACGAGAACCGTCGTTTACAACTGTTTTAGGCGCGTCGAAAAGTATATTTAAACGACGGCTAGATGACTAACCGTAGTTTAAAGTATATAATAGGCGACGGTTAACCAATACAACCGTCGTTTATACTAACTAAATCCCGCCCACAATAGCGCCCTTAAAAGACGGTTTTCAACCGTCGTAAAAAATCAAAATAGCAAAAACGACAGCGGCGTAAGCTACGGCTCGGAACCGTCGTTTATGAAGGTTTCGAACCTTCGCTTATGAACCCGCCTGTACCAGTGATATATCATCTTGAAGTAATAAGTTCAAGATGTTCCTTTCCTGTGGAGTTATTCGTGCACTAATATGCTACATATTTCATTACCCCCCTTTTTCTAGGGTCGGCTTTAGCCCCTCTGGCTATACAGCCTATCTCGGTTAGGTGTATGTATATTCATATATGGTTTGATCGGGAGATGTAAACACATCATTTGTTTTCCCCAAACCTGCTAGGTATGTCAAACCTATGCAATATGGGCCCACTCGCTCCGCAAGCAGTATGCCCAACTATTTAATGGTTAGTTTACCTCTTTTAGGTAGTAGTTTCATGTCTGTTTCAACTCCACGTGACGGTGTTTCCTACACGGTCTTCCATAATTATGGGAATGGAGTAAATTATTTCGCTGCGTGGTATTGTTTGTCACACCCGCTTATTATTTCCATTAGCTATTTTATTTATTCTTCCTGCATTCTATACATGTTCATGGTATATTCCCAAGGGTTCATGTCACCCTACCGAACTAACCTTCGATGTAAGGGTTGTCGAGCTATGCTCTAGCATCTAGTGCTTGTAGTAATTTCCCTTAAATG
This sequence comes from Limonium bicolor, assembly GCA_023374045.1. NCBI lineage: Eukaryota > Viridiplantae > Streptophyta > Magnoliopsida > Caryophyllales > Plumbaginaceae > Limonium > Limonium bicolor. The sequence continues at coordinate 46,719,782 of CM041783.1, read as the reverse complement.
TCAAAACGAGTCTGATATGCGCAACTAACTGGCGCCTCATGACTCAAAGTTATCTCCCTCAGGAATGAGTTCATTCCATAGGTACCTTATAGGTCCTCTTTTGCTGGTGTGAACTCGAATCCCTAGTGTGCTGGTATTTTAGTACCCACACGTATGGTTCATCCCTCTACTCGATTAGGGGAATCCATTGGTTTATCTGATTTTTCATGTTCTGCTTCATACTAACATAATTGGGTTAATAGTTATTATAATGGTCGCTTTGTTGTGCACCATGTACCAGTCGGTTAGACGGTTATCCGCTATTGCGGTTTGCATGGAGTATCTAATCTCCAGCTTAGAATATCTCCTGTAATGCTCGCTTTTGCCCTTCATCTGTTGTAAACATACAATACGACTGTGGGTTTTAGCTTGGCATTAGTTTTCTGTTCAGCCCTAATTGGTACTAACTTACTAACGTTTTTATAGCTTGAGCATGTGGTTATTATTGTTTAATGCGACATCATCGCAGCGCCCTTAGCGCATTATATAACTCTTTATGTGCCCCCATTTTGGGTGGCATTTATTATCTTACAAAGGTTGCTCTACATAACTTCCTAAAATACCCCAATTCTTTTTCTCATTAGTGGGTTCACCTCGCCTTTACCATAAAATAGGCCTTGGCTTCCTTGTTTTCTTAAATCTCCAAAACTTGTGTTCTAACTTATCCACTATCGGATTGTGATCTTATGTTTTTGTTTTTTTTATCAAGCTATCCTTGATTTTCCCAACCTTGTTGGTTGGACTGAGATCTCTCTCGTCAATTCATGGTTTACCTAGTCAGGATTCCATTCACAGAGTTGATTACCTCCTGGGTCCTCACACTACTCGTTTACTTACATGGGGTACCATACTGATACATTACTACTTACCCAACTAACTTAATATAGGTTGTCAGGCCCACAAGCTCCTAGGAGTGTGATCGTCCCATGTCTCGTTTAGTGCACTCGTAGTGTTTGTACCCGGTGGTTATCGTACTCTTAGCCCCGGTAATTTATGTAGAGGTAACTATGCTGCCAATTCTTAACCTTTAATGTCAGAATGGCCCTAGAGGGTTCTCTGGGTTCCTTTATTAATGTATATTTTGCTTACCTTCTCCAAGATAGGTATTTGCGACTTATCGCCCTAATACTGGTTTCCCACATGCTCGTCATCTGGTATCTGTGAGTGGGGATTAGTAACTACTTACCATTTCTCCTGTTCACTCTAAGGCTGTTAACGCCTTCAGATATGAGTTTTAAGTTCTCAAATTCCACCCAATCTATTGGGTTACACCCTCTGGTGTATTCCGGACTCCATGATAAAGGTTGACACCTTGTGTTTCCCCCTGTCTCATGGTAGTCCCTATCTAGCCTGACAATAATCAGTATTTGTGATTGGTCACTTTTGTTCTTTTAATTTTGGGTCATCTTGGTTATACTAAGGGTATCCTTCCGTAAGCCTATGCCATACAATATTCAGGCTCAATGTTTATTCTGATAGTTAAATGATTGTTGGTCCTGCTATTTAATTTAATCCTAGTTGGTTCTTATATTTTCTCCTAAGGTTATAATTGGATACCCACAATTTAGTGGGTTCCGTTCATCAACGCTCTACATTGTGTAGTCCTTACTCTTATTCAACTCATAGTTCCTCCATCCTTTTCTAGGTAACGGTATCATCCTTCCTCAGGCGGATTCACTGTTCAATTAATATCCACTGCCCTCCGTACAGGAGTCTAGCAGCATTATGGATTTACAACACCCCCGGTGTGTGTGGTGCGGGCATAACATCAGCCCCTTTATTGCACGTTTTCACCTGCCTAAACTTTTCTTACAACTACAAAACAGTTTGCCATAACGGCACTTGTCTGTTATTTTCATCTAATCAATCGGATAAGTTTTATTTAAAGTCTTGGCTCGTATAGCTCACTTATTGCCCTCTGGCTATGTTCAACGGTAGTGGTTTAACCACAAGTGTCGCGCACTCCCTAAATATGGTTATGCTCGTCCTGAAGACTCGACACTCCCCACCGGTATTGATTGACGTTTAATGTCCATACCGGCGCTCGGGTTAGGCTTTTAGGCCCTAGTTACCGTTAATTCTCATTTACGCCCCTTTCTATATTCAACTAAATGGTATATTATTTTTAGGTTTAATGGTCAGACCGGCTAGGTCTTCCCGCGGTTTTATCGACCTCAAACCTAAGGGTTTCGTACCCCTGCCTTTACGGAGGCTATGTCCTGCTTTATTGCATACCGACCCACATAAAAATTTAGTGTTTACTTGTAACCGCCTGGACCACTCAGTCCTTTAGGGGTATTTTACTGTCGCTGCACTTGCTGTAGCAAGTGCGCAAGGCAGGTTGAAATTTAATATTTTGGTTAATGTGGCACTTGCAGTGGCAAGTGTGCCATGCAGACTGAGCCACCTGTACGGTGTGTCAGTGTAGTGCTATTCCCTAATTGGGTTTCTTCTCCTTTCAAAGAAGTTTTTTTTTATATACAGTCTCACTCCCGTACCCGTTTCCACAAAATAATCGTGGTAGTAGGGTCTTACTCCCCTCTCGAGGTGTTGCATGATAGCAACTTAGCGAGTTCTTGTTCCAACAGTTATCTGGATCTCTCTTCATGCACGTCAGGCCATCATGAACTTCAGTATTGCATGGATAGAGTTACTCGCTTCGGGTGAGACTTCCAAAAGGTCATCCATTCTGTCTGTTACATATCTGATAAATCTTATTATTACTCGTCATTTCTACCTCTTTTCCCCCAAGCGCACAAATCAGTGCTTTCCTGGATGTAAGACAGGGTTGCCTTGCTTATAGCAGGCTAGCCCCATTAGTCCAACGAGAATTATCTCCTTAACCTTGGTTTAATATTTATCTGCTACTCGTATAGTAAACATCACGTTATTACCAGGACCCCCGGTCCTAAACATTACGTCAAAACACAAAGTCTTATTTTCTACACTTAACATAGTTCTCATAGCATCCACATCGGGTCTTCCCGATCAGGAGAGTTATCTCCGTGGTGTTCCTCATTTCATTGTCTTACTAGATAGTACTCTAGGTACGGGCTGCGGCGGGTGGGGTACCATTGCAAATTTCCCGGGATGTTCTCCCATCAAGTGCGAGTGGTTCATACTGTCTTCGCGTTTACTTGGGGTTGCTGGACCTTCACCGCCTTCCGCTGCTCCGTGTTCTTCCTTAGTACTATTACCCTGTCCTCTTCCTGACATATGTCAAGAGGACGGGTTAGACCTTTACTCGGTCTAATACCGCAGTTTCGGTCTTTTAATATTGAAGTGCCTCTACTGCTATGGTGTGCAAGTCTTAAGCATTGCATCTACCCCGCAAGGTCACGTATCCTCACAACGTTTCCCGTATTCCCATAACCTATGCTCACTGTATAAATCCTACTATCTCTTGTCATCAGAGCGGTACTCCGCTCTGATACCACTTTTGTAACACCCCTAGTCTATTCGGCTCCTAATCAACTTAATTAACAACGTGATCGCAGCGGTAATCTCAACAATTGTACTACAGGTGTTACCGTTCTCACTCGCCCATACGAGTAACAACGTGCTTACTGATACATTCTTAAATTCGAAACATTTTCTCACAGTGACAACAAGAGATAGATCTAAACTTCCCAAACCAATATAAAATACATTCACAGTAAGCATTCTAAGTATCCAAACCCTTTACACGTTTCTAGGTTTGTATCAAAATGCAACAGTGCATGTTTAAACAACTGTAATCAAACTACCCAGCGCGTCACTCTCTTTGTCGACACCGGAAGCTGCATACCTGCAAAAATGTTTGTTTGTGGTATGGAATCAGCCCCTGCTGAGTATGTTACTACATGACCTTCATGCCCCCTCGGACCCTCAGTTAATTGGTAGAGAGCATGCAATTCGATTTCATGCAAGTTGTTTTATATAAAAACTGTAAAGCAACAACATATATTGCAGTGAACTCAAAAAGTAAACAAGCCCCCGGCTTCACACATCGCATCGTAATATACCACTGAAAGCGTTACAACGCTTATATGAGTACATACACTTCAATCCAACAAACACTTGATAGTTCATAGTTGAATACGTCGACTCGCTCGACCAAACAATCCACCATAATCCACACATGAGCACAGCGCCTCGACTCATCCAGTTCACAACATAGATATAAGTACAATGATTCAATTCACAACACACATATGAGTACAACGACTCAATTAATCAACATCACCAACATACCACACATAATCACAAAGCATAACCAATGAACAACAAGGCGAAACAACGAGAACTATAAACAAGTATGAATTCCCGTCTTTGACATGCAAGCCCAAATAATGTTCGCCTAATGTACGAGCTAATATAGTCGTCCGTAATTGTTCAGTCACGCCTGATGACAATGCTTCGTTAGAACGACGTGTCTCTAAGTTACCCATCTCTTATGGCGGGTCACACAAGGCAATAGCCACTCCAGCGGTAGAGTCTCCGACCTACGAACCATCTGTAGTCCGTTGGAAATTTATCCAGATACTTACGGTTACCACACGGTACCCTAGTATCGTTAATGCATCACAGTTCACAGCAAGAGCCACATCCTCTTGATAAACTGATCTATACCATCGCATTTGTTTTACTATTTTTTCTAACACAGCAGACTAAGGTCGTTAGTCCAATCCTGAGTATGTCTACTCGGGATCCAGTGTTAGATACGGGAACGGCGTTAAAGAGGCCAATGCTCCGTATATAAGTCTCAGATAATGTATATATATCTTATTATCCTAATGCCACAACGTTTTACGTACGTTCCTTATATTACACATATAAGATAGCATCATTGCCGCTAGTTCATTTTATAATATGTTCATATATACGAACTGTACTGTTATCGTTCAACAATAATATAATAAGCAGCATTAATACACAACTCAAGCATATTAATTCACACAAGCAGACATTCAATCTTAACACAGATTTTCACACAATGTCTGAACTGAGGAAATCCTCAGAGACAATCAAGCCACATAAATAACATACCGTTCACCCTGGATGTATAACCGTGGAGTATGAATCAGCTAAAATCTCTGGAGATCCTCAAGACGCCTCTAACAATCTATTAATATGCATCACACTATGCCTCAGCATCTCATATTAACAATACACTACGGCACCCCGTACCGTTATTAATCTACCCCGGTTTATTCCCCGCTGTTAACTAATAACGTTTGTCGGGTTTTTTGTTTAACTCGGGATTAGGAAAAACGCTATATCACATGCGTGGTTACGTCGAGTATATTAATACACTTAACTTTAAACGTTTATTATCGCATGTAGTTTAACACACCTTGTATATGATATAGTTTGTCACTATATTGCATGTATAATCTTAATCATATATTATACATCTCACCTTAGTATTTATTTCCTAAGGTTAGTTTTTTCCAAGTGTAATGTTGTATAATTCATATGTACAAATACTTTGAATTATATAAATCCTTATTATTTCATGTATACTCCTAACATGAGAATTTCCATATCCAATGTTTGTAATCCTTTTTCCCTTTATCTTATATCACTTTAATTATGGTAATATATAGTTATTGAACTATATTATATTTTCCACTCTATAACATATATTTATTTATATATATGCATTATAGGGCTATTTATTATATGGTAAGTCATTATAATATATATTCATTCTTTTTAATGAATACCTCTCATATTATAAATGTTATAACTCTTATAACATTAAAAACCATATTATAAATTTCATACAAAAATATTAATATTTCTGAACAGCACCTATCTTTCTTAAATATTTACAAAATCGACCACATATTTTATATAATGTTATATTATAGTTATATAACATATATTTTGACATTTATGTCATTAAAACAATTATAACCTATAGTTATATATTGTTATAAAATACCAAACAACCCATCAAACTTTCGGTTTTTATTTTCCCCCACCTTACTTTCACAAATTACAAATCAACCCCAAATTATATTCCATTGTTACACTTATAATATATACCTTATATTATAATCGTTAATATAATTATAACCCATGGTTATATTTTCTCAAAATAACCGAACAGACCCCATGGTCTATTTAAATTCAATTTCCACCACTTAACTTCCTATAATCACCAAATAACCCCATTTAATAACATATAGTTTCTAATATCATGAAAACTATATATTATACATATATCTTCATAAAACCTCATATAAAATTCCAAAAATTACCAAACTATACCAAAAGGATATAAATACCATTACTAACCATATACTTTATCTCGGTAATTACCAAACTTAACCTATAGTTTTCTATTTTTACAATTTTGACACAAAACTTTATAAAATGTTATAATTTTTATTAAATTCATTTAACAACCCTAATTTCCTCTAAATTAAGCCCACGGCTTAATATTTTGTTAATAATTACCGTTTGACCCCAAACTTAATTATATAAGCATAAACTTAAATAAATAAGCTTTAAACTTAAATTAAAATGGCCTAATGACATGGCCTTATTACAACCTTGCTTTATAACATAAAATTACACATAAATTGCTCAAACAATACAATAAACTCACGGCCTTGCTGTGGTTTACTTATTTTTCCACCTAATGTCATAATTTGACCATTATGTTAATTAAATCACTTAAATGACTAGCTTAATTTATCTTAGTCATTTTTTCCATTCTTAGGTTATAAATAACCCTTATATTCATCTCCACTCTCGGCACATATATATATATGCTAAGAAATCATAAAAATCATAAGTTTAAGGTGTGTATACCTTGATTTATCCTTGTATGAACTCGGCAGCTTGAAGGAAATTTCACCACATCATTTAGACATGTTTAATACACCAAAACAAGATATGGTTATACTCCAAGCTTGAGCTTAACCATAATGAATAATTAATGTAAGATTTAAGGCAAAAATCACCTTAAAAATTCTAGGAAGTTTCCAAGAGAATTCGGCCTGAATTAAACACACCACAAGGTGTTAAATTCACCATATAAACATAGGAAATACCTAAACAACAACAAGCTGCTATGGTAATAGGTTTTACCTTGGCAAAATGCCTTAAAGAAGAGTATTTCCTTTGGATTTCGGCCACCCTTGCTCCAAATGGTTAACCAACTGAATGAACATGTAAATATGAAGATTATGAGTGTATAAACTCACAAAAATCAGAAGGAGAAAACCGGATGAAGAGTAGAGAAGCTTAAGGTATGTTTTTACCTTAAAATGCAAATTTGGGAAACCTTGGTCCCTATACATGCTTCAGCCAAGATTGGTCTTTGTTCTAACCTTAGAACACTGAGAATGAACCATAGGAAGTGATAGATGATGAGCTCCAAGTGTAGGTAATGAAGAGATGAAGAAAAAGAGCTAAAATATGACTTAAACCATTACCTTAGGAGCTTAATTGATTGAATTGTCTTCCTAACTCAAGAACACAGCTTGGGAGAGTTTAGAAACTCAGAGGGCTCGGCTGGATGGGGCAAGAGGCAAGGGAAATGTAAGGTAAGAGCTTAAATGATTGAAAAGTAACCTTTTTCAACAGTAAAATGGTGAATCACCACTTAATTAGATATTCAGCACTTAATGTTGTGTGTGATGTCCTCCCTCCTAATTGCCTGCCGACAGCCATTAGCTTAGGATGGTCAATTCGTTGACCATTGGTCAAACTTAGTCAATGTGCTTGAAAAATGCACTATTTGGGTACTATTCACAAATAAATGTCATTTTTGGATTTTTATTTTCAAACTTGGATTTAGACTTTATAATATAGTCTATCATTGCAAATTAATGACTTAAATGATATACTCCAGTCTTTAAAATGACAAAAAGTCATTATCTTAGAGCTCATACACAAAAACATGCTTTAAGGTGTTTTAGTGCACATTTTTGTGTCACAAGGTGTTTCCGAGCTTAGTTTTCTTTGAGAACAGTTTTGTTGTGTTCCTTTCTTCATTACAATACTTAGGAATCCTCTTTGGATCCTATTTGAGGTCATACAATCTTTATGGTGCTTTAAAGCTCATTTTTGGCTTTACCGATCTTAAGGCATGTTTTTGCCTTGTTGAGATCTTTAGATTGTTCCTCAATCGTATTTAGATGTTTATTAACCATCTTGGGTCTTTAATAGATCATTTAATTATGTTTTTAAGGTTAGGGGTATTTCACATACATACACTATACTACTTAGAAACCAATCTTTACTAACCTAGGGTTTATATACTTGTTTAAGGTTTAACAATGGGGCATTACCTTCCAATGGATAGATGGAGTTTTGGACAGCAACCAAAGCAAGATTCCCACTCCTAAATGAAGCCAAAACCGGTTGGAGAACAAGGCACAAAACAAGGGTTCAATTTGAATTTTTGTTTTACCAAAAGAAGCTAGAAATGAAAGATTTCCAAGACTATTTTTACCTCAAAATAATAAGGAAATGAAGGTGCTTCCAATGATGGTCTCAAACCTTCAAATGGCCTTCAGCCATTGAGATGGAAATGAAGCTTTTCGATTTTTGAAAGGAGGAGGATGATCTCCTTTGCAAGGGGATTCCAACGGTACAGTTTTTGTGTGATTTGAAGGTCTTTTGAGCCTTCAACAAGAGGAGAGAAGAGGAGGGCTGTGTGGGGTTTAACAAATCGCCATGGGGGCTGCTTGGAGGAAGAAGATGAATTAGAGAGAGGGGGAAAATCGTGAGTGAGGGAAGAAAGGATAGGAGAGAGAGTTTACTTTTTATATTGTATTTGTTTGTCCTTTTGCTACTAAAAGCAATTAAAGAGAGGAGGGGAAGCCATCCGGCCAGCACCACACTCACATACTGATTTTGAATTTTTATTTTCAAAGTGGACACATTAGTTTAGCTTATTTACACTCTCGCCCCACAACTTCCCGGTTTTTACAGTTTTTACTAACCGGAACCCGTTTTCTGGAATTTCCCCATTTAATTAATTTTATTGATTATAAACCTTCATTAATGTTTCTTAATGACTATTTGGTTGACCAAAATTATTACGAGTCTATTTGACCCGCTTAAAGACGCGTTTTCCCGGTTTTCTCGAAAAACGCGCTTTAAGGTTCGTTTGTGCTTTTAATCCGCTTTAAGGATCTGTTTTCTTCGGGATTTGTTCCCTCATGTTTATTTAGATGTAATTAAGCCTCTAAAATACACATTAGCCTAATTAATCACTATTTTTAATTATGGGGTATTTCACTAGCACTTTTAGTTTTTTTTTTGGAATTTTACTATTTTTTTAGAAATTCCACAAAAACAAAAAGAAAGTCATAAAATATCACTAGATCTCTGTAAAAGTCTATTTTATGATCATTAGATCTCTGTAAAAGTCTATAAAATACCATTATGATAGATTATTTATTTGGATAACTTCAGCTTGGATGACTTTCGGGGCCTTTCATGATTCTGGGTTACTCGGTCCTTTAGGGTGTTGGAACTCGTGCAGAAACACAAAGCTCGTCGTTACGAAGTTTCGAGTGATGCCTTAGCATCATTATTTATTATACATGTTATTACGGGCAAGTATCACTAGTAAAAATCTAATTTATTGACAAATTTTTTGGTAACGTCTTAACATTGTTATCATAGTTGTTATTAGTGACAAGTATTTTGTTAACAAAGGTATTACTAGAGCCTTCAGAAAATTTGAGACTATAGTAATTATATAACTGTCACAAAATCATATTTCTAGTAACAATATAACTATAAATAACGAAAAAAATTCATTACAATAAATAAATTGATCTTTGGTTACACCATCTAGTGTAACAACATGTAACGACTTTTGTCGTTACAATAAACTGGATTAGAACTGTGTTTTGATTCTTGGTAATGATTGTTCATTGTTACCAAACATCTATATTCCAGTAGTGTCTCGTTGCCAGAAATTGTGCTAAAGTCTAGATAATTTTAGAGATCAAGGTAACGATATACCTATTAAATATCCTATTGTTTGGTAACGCTGTAACTTTTATTAAATAGTTTTATATATGTTACAATAAATAAATGATTATTGGTATCATCATCTTGTGTAACGACATGTATAAACTTGAATGGTACTATTCCGTTTTGGGTTAACGATTTTTGGTGTTGTTCCACATATACAATGGTCTAGTAGTATGAGTCTACGTCGGGTTAATTGCTATTGTTCGGTTAAATTAGATAGACATAACAGAACCAAACAACAATAAAAAAAATTTGATATTCAACATCTGCACATCGGTTGATGTTCATATCAGGTTTATCGTTTTCCTAATTTTGATTGTTTTGCTACACTTAAGCATGCTTAATCTATTAATTACATTTGGGCTTACAATGGAGTATGCTTACAGCTTGGTTCCGCTAAAATCCAGAGATCCTTTTGAGTCTAAAGATTGTGGTATCTTAGACAAATATGGTTATTCTCTTCACTTTCGTCAAACATTTTTGTTCATTCTCACGTCCCTCCAAAGGTCAGTCCCTCACCCTAATTCACTAATCACGTTCAACTCATTCACCCGCTTATATCGCAAGTTTTGGTTCACATTGGACATGTCTCATGTTCGGTTGGGATTATTCATAGTCTTGGTCAATTTGGATGAACGACGACGGTGTACGCCGTATAATAGGTTGGTTGACTGGCAATTTGGGTCACTTTGGGCCCCGTTCCGGTCGGTTTAGGTAGGGTAGGGTTAATTATAGATACTAACGATACGGTTAATAATGAATCGGGTTAATATTGTTTAAATTAGATATGGGTGAGTTCAGTTTGGTTTATTTTGGGTTTGGTAGGATTCAGGGTGGGTTAGCCTTTGACGTATTTGTCTTATTAGGTTATGTTCTAATTCGATTGACTTATCATGCTTAGGTTTAGAAAACTTGAATTTTTAAGTAAGAATTTAAGATACGCCTGTAACTTGTATTATTTTTCATATTTGGCTTATAATTCGGTTAGTATAATGTTCCTCCTGATAAAATTCAAGACACTGATAGTGTAAAGGTTCGACATAAACAAGTCAGAGGATGATTTTTGGTGTACCCTGACATGCGTAGCACGTATCTCTTGCCGCCCCGTGCGCTCCATTCCACTGCATCGTTTGTGTGGTGGCTATTGCCACCTCGCGGGCACGATGCACCTCCCCGTCTCGCACGCACGCCACCTTCTGCCCCCTGGCGTGCGCCACTAGTCACCGCCCGGCGTGATTAGGGTTCAAAACACTTTTGCCAGTTCATCTAATAGTTGTCCGTTGTGGATTCAGGTCCAAATCAATTTGGTTTGGTCCCGTAATAAGGGTTTAGGTCACTTTTGTCAGGTCTTACAATGACATTTATTTACCAACCTTATATTTATGTGACAAAATTAACGGATACCAACAAAAAAATTGGTATTTCACGAAATCCCACTACTTTTAAATAGGTTTTGGACCAGGTACACGTTTCAACCGACTAGAAACCACTAATTAGCTACTAATATGCGTACACTTTTAAGACCAAAACATCTTTACTTGTTAACGCACATAGTTAAATTTACAACCGTTGAATATCATAAGATTTGAAAAATGATCTGCATTGTCAGCGGTTTAATAGCCATATTTAAAGGCCAAAGGACGAAATAGGGGTGTTGTGAATTTCTAAAATTGTTGGTGCTATATGGTGAACACTTTTCAATATCAAGGCATATCGGAAGTATTAAGCATTTGTGCCATATTGTGAATTTTCACTTTTCATTAAAACGTGAAGACGAAAGGAGAAACTGCGGTTAAACCTGTAGCGCCTTATAAACCACCATTGAACCAACCTTCAGTTATTGTCATGTCTCTTATTACCTTTAACCAGTATTCTCTGTTATAGCAACTATGGCCGACCATCATGTAATGCCCACCCAGGAAGCAGAGAAAAAAATTTATGAGCGACGATTTTCATATGAAGGGAATCGCTACTGCGAGTGACCCAATTTCCATCGCTCGAATTCTATGCCCGTGCAGAATCGAACCTGGTAAACTTAAATTATATATATACAAATGGAAACTACTTGGCAGGGTAGAAGTCAAAGAAATTTCAAAAAAATGCTTCACGATACGGTTCGACGATCCACAAGAGTTGGAGAATACACTAGAAACGGGTCGGAAGCACTATCACCAGCGGGCAATGTTCGTCCAGAGAGCCTTGTCATCAACAAGTATCGAAAAACAAATCCCTGTCTCAATTACCGTGTGGCTTCGATTTGTTGATGTTCCCCCAAAAAAGGAGACAACAATGACGACTAGCTTGCTAGGCACGATGATTAGAAAACTTGTCAGGTGTGAAGTTGTTACCGGAGACGGGTAGGACAGCCGTAGATGTTGTGCCTGTGTGTAACTGGACTCACGACAACCGTTAGGCGAGAAGAGTAATGGTGCAGTCATGGGATATGGACTTTCAGGTGAGTGTGTTCTATGAGGATCTGCCGATATTTTGCTATAACAGCGGGATGCTAGATCACTCACTGCATGAATGTGACAAGAAACATGTTCAATGTTCGGATGGATTCGGGGTCCTTCGATGCGTTGGAACAATGACAATTGTTCTGACACCATTTGGAGAGATATTAAGGATGAGTTACATTATGTTAGTGTGACCTTTGAATGGCTCTACCCCTGGATAGAAGGTCCATACTTAGACATGTTCCCAACCGGTGATAGAATTGAAGTACCTCCACTTCCTCGCTTTCCCTGGTTTTTTTTATAATTAAGGCTTAAAACCGTTTTATTAATGAAAAACAAGTGGTAACTATTGGGCCTCGCTAAAACCTCCATAAACAAAACCCATTAGAAAAAAGTTTTGGAAGGAAAAAGAGTACCCACCACTTTCAATTACAACCTAAAGCCGATACAACCGAATAACTATGTAGCACCAACTTCCCACTCCTCAAAAACTCACACCTAATCCTTCACAAGTGATGAGAAAGTCTACCACCACACTTCCTTCCATCTTCAACCTGCCAAACAGGGCCATTTATCTTTCGAAACAAAAAATTTCACTTGTCAACCCTCATTCAAGGGCCAGCCTTGATACAAATTGGACTTGATTTATCTAGGCTTCGAAACCCTTTATAAAACCCTTAACCCACCATCAGGGAATGTTTAGTTTGTAAAGTAGTCTTGAATCTGGTTCATAAGATTTATCTTTGTTTGGATTGGATCTGGCACTTGGCAGCCTAATTCTCTTAACAAGTTCATGCATTCAATTACCTCTGCTTCTACATTGATGATTTTCTCTTTCTCGTTGCGCGCTGGTTTCATTTTCTTTGCTAGGTCTCCCGGTGGAGTATTATGAAACAATTGCACATATAAACCGATCTCACCTTTTCCTTCTGATGGTCTTTCTCTTGGTGTTTGCGCTTGGACTTTGCAGGATGAGTCTAACTTTCCCGTTTCAGATTCCATAATTCACCCTACCGCTTCGTCATTTCCTTGCTCCGGATTACAACTTTGCATTGGCTCGGTGTGAGAGGGGGATATCTCGAGATCCCAAAAATCATTTACTTTGTCCCTTTCTTCTCTCACTGTAACACCCCTACCGCTAATCAAGCCATTATCTCCTAACCCGTCTCAATTACCAATAATAAGGCAGCGGAATTCAACAACAACCGGTGGGTGATACAATGCCGTTAGTCACCCACGTGACTAACAAGACCACATCCAATTACAAATCTACTATCGGTCTGATGATTTGTATACCGAGTATTCAACAATTACAATATCTTTCGTTCCTTAACCAATTCAAATACAATACAAATCCTCAAATCAATACTATACCGAGTCAACTACAATTCTCAAACTTGCCTATAGCGTAACGGTCTTACAATCCGACTATTACAATTATAAATACAATAGTTCTCAAATTCACTACCCATGCTTAAGTAGTAACCCCGCCTTACACTCTCGAACGGTGAACAGCTTCAAGTACCTGGAAAATAAAAATGGGGCCCCTATGGGCTCAGCAAATTGCTGGCATGAAATTGGCATACCCCGCGTGCTAACGGGGGTACGCCAACTACTTTGTCGAGAGCATGGGATTCATTTTATTTCAATAAACATGCAAGATAGCAATACATTATATATGAACACTAGCACAAGTATTCAACAATCAAACATGGAATACAATTCCTAACTAACACATCAAGGTTGTTAGTCATAGTATTTACTCTTAGGCCTTGAGGTTTTCCACCTCACTAATGCCTTAGTCACTTACTCATTGTCTTCCCATTCTCTTGGGTTACTCTTACTCAAGCTCTCTTATTTTCAATCTCCATCAAGTTCTACGATACTCAATCTTAATCTTCAACTCTCCAATTCTCAATTCTCAACTCAATTTTCAATTCTCAAGTTTCATACTCAATTCTCAAATTCTCAATATCAAGTTCTCAAAGGTATCTTTTAAGTCATTACCCATGACCTCCGGGCAGAGTCATACACAAGACTCACCACCGGGCTTTCAAATACAAGTCTCACTTCCCCGGTTTCGACCTTACTCTGGGTCTAGCATAGTGGGAAGGTTCGACTATCAAACGGAACTACATACTAAGCTCCTCAAATTCTGAAATGTACGTTTCTCTACCGGACTACTCAAATTCCCAAAACTCCTCTCTCGAAGTTATTTCATAATCTCATAGATTAGCCTAGAAGTATCTCTCTCGATATCATCTATTAGCTTAGGGAATTTCTTAATGTCTATCATTCTCAGATTTATGGTTTTACCCAACTTATCGAATACTTTTATGTTCGGGACATTTTCTCAAATTAGGTCGGATCCTCATATTGTGGATCGACTATCTCTAAAGGAGTTTGATGGTCTTCTATATATATTTTACTTTTCTCACAAGTTCTTTTCTTAGAACCATCATTATCCTCTAAGTAGAGGTTCATTGTATCTTTCCACCATTATTTGTTTCGTGGATTAATTCAATTCGGTTCTCTAACCATTATCGGGAATTTACTAATCCCGTACAACTCTCTCACATTCTAGTGAGTTCATAGGTTTGCATTATCGTTATTCTTAATTCGATAGTTTTCGTGTGTTTCCACGTTTTTGTTATTTTGCGAAACGACTCTATCTACGAGTCACTAATCAAACAAGACTCAACTATGAGTCGATCTATAATGCACATTCACATCCAAGCACTTCATCCACTATCACACATTTCATGAATTATACAAACTTCAAGTCCAAATACAATCCAACAAGAAACAATACATTACAAGCACAGGAAGGTGCAATAAATCCGATTCGTGCATTTTATCTTATTTTGGTGGTAACACATAGCACACAAACACACAAATCAGAGTAACCAAGGTAGCATACAGCGCATGAGAAAATCATACCTTTCACCATGGATTAACTTTACCGTGTCACCTCACGTTCCTCGAGTCTTACATGTCAAATGGTTCCATTAACATTAATACTTTACGGTAGGTAGTTAACTACTACTTCCGTACTTACCCTGTTATCCCGTTATCTCGGTTTCACTCTCGTTAATTTAAGTTCTCACTTCTCAATAACTTCTAGCACTTGTCTATGCTTCTTAGGACCCTTACATATCACCAAACAAGGCCTAATCATCATCTAAAACCATTTCTGTAACGCCCCTATTTAACATATTTATAGCGGAAATAAAATACTAAAGACGTACAGATCATCGGGTTCCAAACACCTGGTACCAACCTCACCAAAACACAACTTAATGATTACAAAAGTCACGGCCTGAACCACGAGAAAACTTTAACAAAAATAAGCAGTAATAAAACGTATAAACTCTCCAAGCCTAATCCCATCCCAATCACTCTTTCTCTTCGTGGCCACCTGTAAGATAACACGTACCTGCAATATAAAACCAAGCAGCCCACCCCGAGTGGGGTGGGTCAGTTCCCTGGAATGGAACTGGTACGATCCTCCAAAAACAACTTAAAATACAATTCTTAAATAAATAACAACTGGAAAACAAACACTTAAAACATTCAGAGGAATAAAGCATTTCACAATTCACCAAATCAAAATATCAAGATAAAACAAAAGTTAATCACTGAAAGATAGAGTTAGTGAACAAAATCACACCATGAATTAGTGGACATCCATTTCCTTAGTTAAACCCAATTCCCGTTAGGAGTAGAAAAGTCAGATAGTCACAAAGGACTAGGAATGATGAGATAGATCCAAGAATCAAGAACTCAAGAGTGGAATAATTTAACTGGGAGAGATGGCCCCCACCGCCAAATATCAATGTCCGTATGGACGAGGGATATACAGCCCCCTGCTGTCATAATATCAATGTCCTAGTGGACGAGGGATATACAGCCCCTGCTGTCAAATATCAATGCCCCTATGGGCGAGGGATATACAGCCCCCTGCTGTTACCATTAAAGACGCGCGCACGTCGAAAGAAAGATTTCCAAGAATGACCTTTTCCAAATTCCCACTAGATCACCAACTACCCAGAGCAATACCAAAACACTCAGTCCTACAGAGTACAGAAGCGTAAACCCTAAGCAGTCAATGTCTAACGGGACACCAAATAGAAAGAACCAATACCCATGTAAATTTCATGCTCAAGGCTCAGTTAGTCACACAAGCTGAGTTAGTCACACAACCAATTCCTTTTTAGAAATTCCTCTTAAAGTCAGTTAGCGTTTTCCAAAACATCCCATAAGTCAATCAGCAAAAAGATCAGAGTACGAGAAATCGTACCTGGTACGCGAAGAACAATAGCTAGCTCGTATAAGTGATTCCCCAAAAGTAACCTATAATTAAGGCGTTCCAAGTGTTGATTAGTTAAGAGACTTATAAACCTAACGGCCTTCTTCACTTAATGGTTAATAATTTCAGGTTACCATTATTCTCTTACAAAGGTTTTGGCCTGACTTGTTAATTAAAACCTTTGTTAGGCCCACCTCGTTTAGTTTGGAATGATTTAGAATTAACTCCTGAGAGTGGCCCAAACTCTCTCTGGATTGTTAAAGTGGGCTTTTTGGAGTTCATAGACTTGGGCTTAGTGGGTTAGCCCAAGACCGTGTTAAGTTATGTTGTGTAATTAAAACTCTTAAATCAATAGTGACTATTTAATCACTCACTGACTAAAACCTCAGGTTTAATATATATATAGATATAACCTACTTATTATAACTATCACAAAGATTATTATTTCCCTCAACCATATTAATGTATTTATGTACATGTATATTTATATATATATACCTTTATGTATTAAAATTTATCCATAGCATTTTTAGGAAATTTTACTGTATTTATTAATCTTCAATAACTTCTAGGCTTAACACAACCGACTTAAAGTTTATAACATAATGTGTTTCCTTGATTTATTTAATATATATAAGTATACCCGTATTAGAAATTACCAAGACATTTCCCTATGTAATTCACCATATCTAAACTATCTTATTAATACAACCTTAAACTGTATTCTAAGTATATTTCATAAAGTATTTCTTTTACTATATCTTAAGGTTCTAGATCTTATAAAGTTTAGTAATTATAAGTGGTACTTTAATTAGTTCCCTGATTTACTTTAAGTTACTTCTTAATTTTTTTTTAAAATGCGTATTAAATAATATTTATACATATTTGTTCCTTAGTTTATTTAAATATTAACCCCCATATAATATAGTAGATAAAATGTAGGATAATTAAATTCCTTAATTTATATAAGTTCCTACTTAAGTAAGTAAATATACATATATGTAAATAATTTCATTTCTCTTAAAAGCTAATACAAAAACATTTATAAACTTACTGTTATAAAATTTAATTTAGCTCCCTTTATTTTCCCCAGCTTAAAAGTTAATTAACAATCCTTACTCTAATTTTTGATTACATTGAAAACTTTATATTATAGGTTATTCTTATGAAAAACTCATAAACACAATTTTTAAAACCCTTTACCGTTGCCCAAAAATCCCCAAATTTAATATACAGTAGCTATAACATTTTATACATATTATAGAATTTTTATTTCATAAAAATATCTTTTTAATTTAGCAAAATAATTCCAGAAAACCCGTAACTTGTAAAAATCATAACTTATGTTTAAAAACTCCAAAACCATAATAATTTACATCAAAATAAACTACAAAATAAGGAATATATGGTTAAAATTTCAAGTCAACATACATTCGGGAAGGCTATTAACTAAAATCAACAAGTTAGAGCTATTTACTGAATTTTTATAGAAACATTAACAACTTATAAACACCAGATCTAATCTTGGCCGTCCAATCTCTTAGAACGAGATCGGATGGCCCCTGTACCGCGAGTTCTTCAGCGAACTCATCAACAAGGTCGAGTACGAAATCGTTAATTTCTCCTAATCCACAGAACGAAATTGAGTGATTCTTGTTTCTATGGATTCGTAATCAAATTTCGGTTCCAATGATGCTAATTTCCCCAATTTTAATGCAGAGTTCATCAAGATTCGAATTTGATTCGAGAGTTAGGGTTCTTAAGGTTACCGAATTTAATTCTGTCAAATTCTCCTAATCTAGAGCGTAACAGGTTAAATTGCAACATGGGTTAGATCGGAATTGTAAAACCGGTTAGCATAATCGGAGGAATTGGAAGAAAACTCACCGGAATTGCTCGAATCGAAGCGATTTCAAGTTCGAGTTCTGGAAAACCGTTCGAGCTTGACTGTAACACCCCTACTAAGTCGGTTCCTAATAATCCTATAAAAGTCGCGCACAATAATATCTCGTAGCGGTAAATAATAAACTATCGCCCTAATGGTGTCACTGTTATCACTCGCCCATACGGGTGATAACGATTTACCTGATAATCAACTTGCGAAACGTATTCCCACAGTGACCACAAGAGATAGATAGTAGAGATTAAACAACTTAAAACAAACCTAACATCAACAATTATTATAGACCGTGAGCATCTAAACCAAATACACCTCGGTTACACAACCCGAGTCCAAAATAACCTGAGTATCACACCGTACCAAGTCTAAGCCAACCGTATTATAACAAAGGTCACCTCGCTGCGACCCACCAGCTAATCACCTGAAATAAAGATGGTTTGTGGTATGGAATCAGCCCCTGCTGAGTATGTCATCACATGCCCTGTCATGCCCCCAAAGACCCCTCAATTATTTGGTCGAGAGCATGAGGTTCATTACATGCAATACCGTTTTAATATTTAAAATTGTAAATCAATTAATAGTAACACCCATACAATACACAACCATCAACACATATATATGACCACAAGTATAACCAATGAACAACCAAGCGAAACAACGAGAATGATAAACCAGTATTAATTCTCGTCCATGGTATAGAAACCAATATCGTTCGCCACTGTATAATTCTCAACCGTATTTTTTTTGTTCAGTTATACCTAGTGACAATGTCTCATTAGAACGACATGTCTCTAGTACCCATATGTTATGGCGGGTCACCCACGGCAGTAGCCACTCCAACGGTAGAGTCTCCGACCAACGAGCCATTCTAGCTCACGGGAAATTTTCTTGATACTTGCGGACCCGTACGCGGACATCCTGGTATCGTTTTGTGATCACAGCGCGCACCAAGAGCCACATCCTCTTGGCTTTACTTTCCATCTTTAATTAATTATTTATTCCATCGCATCGCATTACCAACTTTTACTAACACAGCAGACTAAGGTCATTAGTCCAATCCGGAGTCTGTAAACTCAGGATCCAGTGTTAGATACGAGAGCGGCGTATAGAAAGGCCAATGCTCCGTATAAAAGTTCGGATAAATATATATCTTATTATCCTAGTGCTACAACGTTTTTCTGACGATCCTTATATTTCATATAAGATAGCACCTTAGCCGCTAGTTCGTTTTATATATATTGGTTCATATATACGAACCGGTACTGTTAACTCAACAACAGTAATAATGAGCAGCTATAAATACACAGATCATGCATATTTAATTAAACATTCAGACAAACAATCTTATCAGATCACACAGAAGTCTGAACTGAGGAAGCCCTCAGAGACAATCAGAGACACATAACAACATACCGTTCACCACGATGTATTACGGTGGAGTATGAATCAGCAAGATCCTATGCTCCTTGTGTATCTCTAACAATCTAAACAATACATAATGCTACTGATTAGCATACCGTATAACAACACAATTCTACGGTACCCCGCACCGTTACTAACACCTCCCGGTTAACCCCCCGTATCAACTATCAATGTTTGTCGGGTCTTAGGTTTAACTCGAGATTGGAAAAAAAAGGTGTTATATTACATGCGTAGTCTTGTTTGTACATCTTACAGTTTGTTTCATTATTGTATGTGTGATCCTTTGTCATGCACTATGCATCTTACCTTAGTATTTATTTTTCTAAGGTTTGTCTCTTTTTTTTTAATTTCATGGTATAATTCATTGTAAACTATACTTAATTACTGAATCCTTATACCACATGAACTCTCTTACTTTAGAATTTCCATATAATTCTTTTCTCCTTAATCTATTATCATTTAATTATGATAATTTAATTATTGAACCATATCATTTTCTACACATTACATATATTTATTATATGTGTGTATTATGGAACTATTTATTATATGGTAAGTCTATAATCTATATTCATTCTTTTTAATGAATATCTCTTATATTATAAATGTTATAACTCTTATAACATTAAAACCATATTATAAATTCCATTTAAAAATGTTATATTTTCGAACAGCACCTATGTTCTTAAATATTTATAAAATCCACCTTAATTAATATAATGTCATCTAGTTATATAACATATCTTATGACATTTAAATCATTAAAACAATTATAACCTATAGTTATATTTTGTTTTAAATACCAAAGCCCTTTATTTTCGGCTTTCACTTATAACCACTAAACTTCTATAAACTCACAATTCAATTCCAATTTATAATACATAGTTTTCTAATCCATTAAAACATATATTATACATATATCTTTATAAAACCTTATATACCATTCCAAAAATTACCAAACTATACCAAAAGGTTATAAACATTATTCCTAACCTTATTTTTTTAATCTCGGTTTTTATATTTGTTACCTATTTAACAATGTCATAAAATACCATATATTATACTTATATAATTCATATGAACTCCAAATTTAACCAAATAAACTTCTAAAAATTTCTAATAACTTAAGGACTTTACTAAACTCCATTTACTACCCTTAATTCTCGGTAATTACATTACCACCCCAAACCTTATAAATCTTTTACAATTTAATAAGTATCTATTATAAGGTAGTATTTTAATTTCTTAAATTTTCTAAACTTGGTCAAAGTCTCCTATATAGTCAACTTTGACCCTAATACCAAATGGGAACCAATTTTTCGGTAATTACAAATAATGACCTATACTTTTCTATTTTTACAATTTTGACCCAAAACTTTATAAATGTTATAATTTTTATTAAATTCATTTAAAAACCCTAAATTGCTCTAAATTACCCACGGCTTTTCTAATTCCTTAATAATTACGAATTGGCCCCAACTTTAATTATAAGCATAAATAAAACTAAATAAGCTTATAAACTTAAATTAAAATGGCCTAATGACATGGCCTTATTACAACCTTGACTTGCAAAATAAATTACACAATAAATGTCTCAAAATATAGCATATATATTCGGCCTCTCCATGGTTTAATTATTTTTCCACATAATGTCATAATTTGACCATTATGTTAATTAAATCTCTTAAATGACTAGCTTAATTTATCTTAGCCATTTTTTTACATTTTTAGGTCAATATGACCTATATGTAGTTCACTCTCGGCCATATATATATATATGCTTAAAGATTGCAAAAATCATAAGTTTAAGGTGTTTATACCTTGATTATCCTTGTATAGGCTCGGTCACTTGTAGGAAAATCACCACTTGATTTAGACATGTTTAATACACAAAAACAAGATATGGTTACACTCCAAGCTTGAGCTTAACCATAAGGAATAATTAATGTAAGATTTAAGGCAAAAATCACCTTAAAAATGCAAGGGAAGTTCTAGGTATTTTCGACCTGAACCAAACACACCACAAGGTGTTAGATCACCATATTAACATAGGAATAGTTAGATCTCGAAATCCTACCTTGTTATTAGGTTTTACCTTGGAAAAATGCCTTAAAAGAGAGTATTTCTCTTGGATCTCGGTCACCCTTGCTCCAAATGGCTAACCAACAGATCCCACATGAAAAGGAGATGAATATGAGTCTATGACCAAAATTTCACAGCCAAACTCGAAGGGAATCAAAAGTTATGAGCTTAAAGCACATTTTTACCTTAAAATGTAGATTTGGACAACCTTGGTCCCTCTACTGGTCTCAACCGAGTTTAGCTCTTGTTCTAACCTTAGAACACTGAGAATAAGCCATAGGAATGATGAGCCACGAAATTTAGGTGTTGGTGGTGAAAAGATGAAGAAGAAAAAGAGCTAAAAATGACATTAAAACACTTACATTAGGAGCTTAGGAGCTAGACTTGCCTTCCATGCCAAGAACAAGCTTGAGAGCTTGAGAGGAAGGAGAGCTCGGCTGGGATGGAGGAATCGGACAAGGAAGGAGGAGAAGGGGAAGAGGTAAGGTTTGAAATAATGTAAAAAGTAACATTATTTTGAAAAAGTCTGTATTAGGTAGCATTATTGTCAATCAAGGAAATTAGCAGCCTCCTCTCTTATTGCAGCCGGCCCCAGGTCAAATGAGTCAATTAATTGACCATTGACCATGCTTGGTCAATGTTGACTCATGCGGGCCCCACTTTAGGGTTTTATTAATATTTTAATATTAAATTTGTAAAAATTCGTAAATTTCTGGAATTAAATTCCTAATATGATATAATATGATTATATCATATTTAAGGATTTATAATTTTTAAGCCCATTAAAATCAATTTAAAAGGCAATCTCACAAAAACGTGCTTTAAGGAGTTTTAGCGCACATTTTTGTGTCACAGGGTGTTCCTGAGCTTAGTTCTCTTGAGAATGGTTTATTGTGTTCCTTGCTTCATTATAATACTTAGGAATCCACTTTGGATCCTACTTGGGGTCATACAACCTTCATGGTGTCTTAAAGCACATTTTTGGCTTTACCGATCTTAAGGCGTGTTTTGCCTTGTTGAGATCTTTTAGATTGTTCCCCAATAATATTTAGATGTTTAATAATCATCTTAGATCATTAATAGATCATTTAATTATATTTTAAAGATTAGGGGTATTTCAGTCTACCCCCCTTAAAAAGGCTTCGTCCCGAAGTCCTTAATCCTCTACAGTTCACCTAAGGAATCAAGTTCCACTAAGTAACCAAACAGTCCATTGCTAGGGAGTAACTCCCACTAGGTTCAAACCTAGTCTATGCATACAACATATATTAAATAATTAAACTCATGGTATAATCATTCACAACACAGCACTACAGAGTGCACATCTCATTCATCGATCAAAAGTACTCAGCGGTACTATATGCATTCAACCAGGTGCACAAGGCACATACATACATAAAATGTATCATACACATACAATCATCCAAACACATGTATGACGCAGCATACCAACAAAACAAACACAAAAACAAGATCTAATGCACAACAAGTGCGCAAGCCAAGTGGTGTCTACCCCCCTTAAAAAGGGTTTGACCACGAACCCGTACAAGTAACACAGCTACTACTCGAAGAGTGCTGGGTACTTCGCTCTCATGGAGTCCTCTAACTCCCATGTGGCCTCCTCCACCTCATGGTTCGACCAGAGAACCTTGACCATGCTAACGGTCTTGTTCCTAGTCTGTCTCGTCTTCGTATCGAGAATGCGGAGTGGTACTTCCTCATATCGTAGAGCAGGGTCCAACTCTAAAGTCTCTGGCTGCAAAACGTGCGATGGGTGGGGCACATACCTCTTCAACTGTGAAACGTGGAAAACGTCGTGCACCCTCCCGAGCTCTGCTGGTAAATCCAGTCTGTAGGCTAATGGGCCCACTCGCTCCCTAATCGCATAAGGTCCAACATACTTTGGGCTCAACTTGCCCTTCTGCCCAAACCGGAATATCCCCTTCATGGGTGACACTCTAAGGAATACCATATCATCGGTAGTGAACTCAATGTCCCTCCTTCTGGTGTCTGCATAAGATTTCTGCCGGTCCTGAGCTGCCTTCATGTTCTTCGAATCTGTAGACATCCTCCTTAATCTGCTCTAGGTACTCTGGTCCTAGGAGCGTAGTCTCGCTGGCCTCATCCCAGCATAAAGGAGTCCTACACGGTCTACCATAAAGTGCCTGAAATGGTGGCATCTGTATCGAGGAGTGGTAGCTGTTGTTGTAGGCGAACTCTATCAGATGTAGTCGCTCTAACCAACTCCCCTGAAAATCTAAGGCACATGCTCTCAGCATGTCCTCCAGTGTCTGGATGGTCCTCTCACTCTGACCGTCGGTCTGTGGATGGAACGCCGTACTAAGCTTCAACTTTGTACCCAAGGCTTCCTGAACCTGTCCCCAGAATCTGGACAAAAATCGAGGGTCCCTATCAGAAACAATAGTCTTTGGCACACCATGGTGCCGGATCACCTCCTTCTGGAACAAGTCCGCTAACTTCGGGACGTTCCAGGTATCCTTCATCGCAATAAACTTTGCCACCTTCGTCAGACGGTCCACTATGACCCAAATCGTGTTCAGTCCTCCCTTAGTCGGTGGGAGACCGACAACGAAATCCATCGAAATGTCCTCGAACTTCCAACAAGGAATAGGCATAGACTGCACTAAACCTCCGGGTCTCCTATGCTCAAACTTAACCTTCTGACAGGTCAAGCATCTAGCCACATACTCAGCTACATCCTTCTTCATCCCGCTCCACCAGAAATGAACCTTCAAATCCTTATACATCTTCGACGAACCAGGGTGGACGGATAAGGACGAGCAATGAGCCTCCTGGAGTATCTTCTCCTTCAGATCAGGAGACGACTCCGGAATACACAAACGGCCTTCAGTCGAATCATGCCATCATCGCACAGTTCGAAGTCATATTTAGCCTCTCAAAACAACCATCTATCATTTTCTGCCTGATACTCTGCATATAGTGATCACTCTCCTGTGCAGCTCGTATCTCATCAATCATACTGCTGTTTGCTAATAAAGTGAACAATGAATGAGCTCTGCGGCTCAGGGCATCAGCTACCACATTCGCCTTGCCCTCTTTGTACCTCAGGTCTATATCGTAGTCCTTCAAGAACTCGACCCATCTTCTCTGTCGCATGTTCAGCTCCTTCTGAGAGAAGAGATGCTGTAGACTCTTGTGATCAGAGTAGATAGTGACTGTCACACCATACAAATAATGTCGCCAGATCTTCAAAGCGAAGACTACTGCGCCTAACTCAAGGTCATGTGTGGGGTAATTCACCTCATGCTTCTTCACTGTCGGGATGCGTAAGCAACTACCTTCCCGTGCTGCATAAGCACACAGCCTAGACCGGTTCCAGAGGCATCACAGTATACCTCGAACCCATCAGTGCCCTCAGGGATAGTAAGAACGGGCGCTGATGTCAGGAGATCCTTCAGCGTCTGAAAGGACTGCTCACACTCTGCAGACCATAAGAACTGGGATTCCTTCTTCATTAGATTAGTCATTGGTTTGGCTTCCTTGGAGAAGTCCTTCACAAATCTTCGATAATACCCTGCCAAACCCAGAAGCTACGGACGTCTGTGACTGTCTTCGGCCTTGGCCAACTCTTACTGCCTCAATCTTAGCAGGATCTACAGATATGCCGCTAGCTGATATAATGTGTCCTAGAAATGACACGCTGTCTAACCAAACTCACACTTAGAGAGTTTGGCATACAGTTGGTTCACTCTCATAATATTCAACACCTGTCTCAAATGGAACTCATGATCTTCCTTGGTTTTTGAATAGATCAGAATATCGTCGATGAAGACTACAACTGAACTATCAAGATGCTCTCTAAAAAGTCGGTTCATCAAGTCCATGAATATGGCTGGCGCATTCGTCAGTCCGAATGGCATAACGGTGAACTCATAGTGTCCATACCGTGTCCTGAAAGCTGTCTTCTCAATATCACCCTCTGCAATCCTAATCTGATGGTAGCCAGATCTGAGGTCTATCTTCGAGAACACACTGGCCCCTCTCAGCTGATCAAATAATCTCTATCCGTGGTAATGGGTATCTTTCTTGACTGTAACCGCATTCAGCTCGCGGTAGTCGATGCAGAGTCGCATACTGCCGTCCTTTTTCTTGACGAACAGCACTGGAGCACCCCAAGGAGAAACACTAGGTCGGATGAATCCCTTGTCGAGGAGGTCCTCCAGCTGTAGCTTCAGCTCCCTCATCTCAGCCGGTGCCATACGGTAGGGTGCCTTAGCAATGGGACCCGTACCTGGCAACAAGTCGACGGCAAACTCAACCTCGCGCACAGGTGGCATGCCTGGCAGCTCATCAGGAAATAAGTCGGGAAAATCTACCACGACTGGAATGTCTACGTCCGTCACGTCGCTCTGTCTCGTGTCCTGTACATAACAGAGGAAGGCTTGTCGGCCCTTCCTAACATCCTTCATCAGGGACAATGCTGACACGATCTTGACAGTCGGCTCTCTCCTCACACTGCGGTATGACACTGTCTTGCCGCTCGGCCCCTTCAGTAGTAGTCGATGCTCTGCACAATGAAGCCGGCCCCTATGCTTCTGTAGCCAATCCATGCCCACTATGATGTCAAAACCCAAATTCTTGAACTCAATTAGATCAATGGGGAAGGTCTCAGTCATAATGCTGATCTCTAACCCTGTATACTGTCTAGTGCAACCTACTTTCTCCTTCGAAGGAAGGGTGACTGAAAAGTCTGAAAGCTGTTCGGGGGTGGCCCCCAGCTTCTTAGCAAACGTCGAAGAAATAAAAGAATGCGAAGCCCCTGAGTCGAACAATACGGAAGCACTAATACCATCAATAGGAAAGGTACCTGAGATTATCTCTCGTATTAGCATCGAGTCCCGATAAATCACTAATTCACTGTTGTTTGTAACTGTCATACCTGTGATGACATTACCGGACTCCTTGGCTTGCGCCATGTCTAGGATGCAGATGGTACCCTCCTTTCCATTACTATAGCCTGAAGTTATGAATTATCGGTATCAACAAAACTGAACACAAACACTTGAAAGTAGGAAACTCTTATTTCATTCATCCAACGGTATTTTACAAGATTACACACTTAACTACTGCTATTACATCAATACTGTCGAAAAGTTAAATTCAAACGGCCAGGTCGGATGTGGGTATCATTCACTAGAGCTGGTGGTGCGGTATTGAGCTTAATGCTCTTAATACCATGATATACAAGCCTCGACTCTCCACCAAATACCAACACATCCCAGACTTGAGGATGATCTTGCTTGCTAGATCCATCCTCTTCTGGTCTCCATAAATAACTCAGCATCATCGCCGATGGAAAAAGATATAACTGGTACTCCTCTGGTGATGGACTCGGTCGTCTCATCACGGTCCTGGTGCATTCCAAGCTTCCCTCCCTGCTCATAATAGTTGATGATGCAAACTTCAGGTGTCATGTCAGGTAATGGATAAGTCTCACAGTCTTGAGCAATATCCATTGCGTTTCTCACCAAGGTAAGGAAACTCTCAGGTATCCTAGGTATAGATATGTCACCTACCATCCTCACCTCTCGATAAACCCTAGCTTGTGGATCCCAATCTTTTCCTAAGAACATCATGTGCAGTCTCATTCTAGAACCACTAGTAAATACAGGGGTATAAAAACCTCATATGCCCTTACCCAAAGCTCTACACTCATTCACTATGGCGATTTGTTCATCTAGGGTTAGGAACTCTCTGAGAAGTATCATGTCCGGTCTGACTACATGACACAACTCACTAGGGTACTCTCGTCTTTCTTCCACGGGTCTAGGTGATCTCTGTCTTGTAAGTGTGGGATAGCAGATATCGAAGTCTCCTAAGAGGTAAAAGGTTTCCTAGGTAAGTTGTCCATCTAAAGCGGTAACTTAAACACACATTCATGCTAAGGTAAAGCGTGTAACACTTAGTTATGCTTTCACACAATGGTTAAGGTTTAAATGCTAACCTTCACCGCGCTGGGTACTAGTGCCAGCGCCTGATGCTCCCGCTGCATTCAGCATACGGTTGCCCGGCGGGTTCCTCTGGCCCCGGTTCTGCTGCTGCGGCTGCTGCTGCTGCTGCCCTCTCTGGGCTTGGGGCGCCGGTCCCCTCTGGCCACCTCGAGCTCCACCTCCTCCAGTAGGTGCGCTCTGAGTCCCCTTTTGCGGGCGGTACGCTCGGCTATCAGGATTAGCAAAGCACTCGAACGACCTGTGGCCCTTCTTTCCACAATGGTGGCAGTCCACCGCTTGCCCGGTGCAATCGACACCCGGGTGGTCTTTACCACAGCGCTTGCAGTGAAAGTGGCGCTGGGGTGCAGAACCTATTATCATATCACACTCAGGTTAATACAAGGATGGTAATGGGTAGTGTAGTACACAGTTAATTCACAAGGTTAGATCGCTTACCCTTAGGGGGTACAGATCTAAGAGGCTGCACATCATAGGTAGGCCCGGTCAGCAACGGGACCTTGTCTTTACCCTTTTGGCTGGCCTGCTCCTTCTTCTCCCTCCAGGAGAACTTCTTCTTCCTGTGATCGTCAAAGTGTCAGGATTAGCAGGTATAAAAGCAGGCAGTAAGTAAGTAATTTAAATAGATTAAATAACTTAGGGTGGTTCTTACTTCCAGCCCTTACTGCCTCCGCCTCCAGGCTCAGTCTCTGCCTCTTTCTCTGGGGCCTTACGCTTCTGCCCCTGGCCGTCCTCCCGGCTGTTCACCATCATCTCAGTCCGAGAAGCAGCGTCATAACACTCCTGTAATACATCAATAAGTTCCCCGAACTTGTAACAAATCAACTGAATCATAAGGTACAAACTGTCAATTAGTTTTACCTGAACCGTAGGGTACAAGGTAGCACCCATGGCGGCCTTAATAGCATATCTCAACCCGCCTCTAAACTTCTCTACCTTCACAGCATCAGAATACACAACCCCTGGGACGAAGTCCAAGAGTCCAATAAACAAGGAGTAGTACTGATCTACTGTCATACTACCCTGTCTCAAGGACTCAAACTCCTCCCTCTTCCTCTGCTTCAGATGAGCAGGATAATACTTCTCTCTCAATATCTCCACAAACTCAGTCCACCCAAAACCCTCTGTAGCAAGGTAGTGTGCCTTCACGGACCTCCACCAAGTGCTGGCAGCGTCCTTCAGGTGAAAGGCTGCTATATCAACTCGGTGCCCAGCAGGCACATGTATGGCATCGAAGGCCTTCTCGTGCTCAACGATGTATCTCTCCAGAACAGTAGGATCAGCAACTCCATCGTAGGTAGGTACTCGCGTGTCAGCTACGCTCTTCAGCCAATTAGGCTCTCTAGGTGCGGGTACGGGTGGGACTACCGGTGGTGCAGGTGGTGCCCCTATATGGATACCTCCCAACTGGGCTAGCTGAGCAAGAACGGCGGCTACCGTCTCAGCCACGCCCACGGGTGGGGCCTCCGGAGGTCCTCCTCCAGGCCCGCCGCCTCTTCCACCACCTCCTCTGCCTCTGCCAGCTGATCGTCTTCCGGAAGACATCTGAAGAATTCAGAACCAAAGTCAGCTCTAGGTATAAATACTGTACTTTCCCTACCATAACTTAACTTAAATCATTCACAACTATCTCTTGGTACTGGTGTGTAAATAACCTAGGCTCACGGTACTTAAACTACTATCTCTTGTAATCAGAGCGGTACTCCGCTCTGATACCACTTTTGTAACACCCCTACTAAGTCGGTTCCTAATAATCCTATAAAAGTCGCGCACAATAATATCTCGCAGCGGTAAATAATAAACTATCGCCCTAATGGTGTCACTGTTATCACTCGCCCATACGGGTGATAACGATTTACCTGATAATCAACTTGCGAAACGTATTCCCGCAGTGACCACAAGAGATAGATAGTAGAGATTAAACAACTTAAAACAAACCTAACATCAACAATTATTACAGACCGTGAGCATCTAAACCAAATACACCTCGGTTACACAACCCGAGTCCAAAATAACCTGAGTATCACACCGTACCAAGTCTAAGCCAACCGTATTATAACAAAGGTCACCTCGCTGCGACCCTCCAGCTAATCACCTGAAATAAAGATGGTTTGTGGTATGGAATCAGCCCCTGCTGAGTATGTCATCACATGCCCCGTCATGCCCCCAAAGACCCCTCAATTATTTGGTCGAGAGCATGAGGTTCATTACATGCAACACCGTTTTAATATTTAAAAATGTAAATCAATTAATAGTAACACCCATACAATACACAACCATCAACACATATATATGACCACAAGTATAACCAATGAACAACCAAGCGAAACAACGAGAATGATAAACCAGTATTAATTCTCGTCCATGGTATAGAAACCAATATCGTTCGCCACTGTATAATTCTCAACCGTATTTTTTTTGTTCAGTTATACCTAGTGACAATGTCTCATTAGAACGACATGTCTCTAGTACCCATATGTTATGGGGGTCACCCACGGCAGTAGCCACTCCAACGGTAGAGTCTCCGACCAACGAGCCATTCTAGCTCACGGGAAATTTTCTTGATACTTGCGGACCCGTACGCGGACATCCTGGTATCGTTTTTGTGATCACAGCGCGCACCAAGAGCCACATCCTCTTGGCTTTACTTTCCATCTTTAATTAATTATTTATTCCATCGCATCGCATTACCAAATTTACTAACACAGCAGACTAAGGTCATTAGTCCAATCCGGAGTCTGTAAACTCAGGATCCAGTGTTAGATACGAGAGCGGCGTATAGAAAGGCCAATGCTCCGTATAAAAGTCTCGGATAATATATATATCTTATTATCCTAGTGCTACAACGTTTTTCTGACGATCCTTATATTTCATATAAGATAGCACCTTAGCCGCTAGTTCGTTTTATATATATTGGTTCATATATACGAACCGGTACTGTTAACTCAACAACAGTAATAATGAGCAGCTATAAATACACAGATCATGCATATTTAATTAAACATTCAGACAAACAATCTTATCACAGATCACACAGAAGTCTGAACTGAGGAAGCCCTCAGAGACAATCAGAGACACATAACAACATACCGTTCACCACGATGTATTACGGTGGAGTATGAATCAGCAAGATCCTATGCTCCTTGTGTATCTCTAACAATCTAAACAATACATAATGCTACTGATTAGCATACCGTATAACAACACAATTCTACGGTACCCCGCACCGTTACTAACACCTCCCGGTTAACCCCCCGTTATCAACTATCAATGTTTGTCGGGTCTTAGGTTTAACTCGTGATTGGAAAAAAAAAAGGTGTTATATTACATGCGTAGTCTTGTTTGTACATCTTACAGTTTGTTTCATTATTGTATGTGTGATCCTTTGTCATGCACTATGCATCTTACCATAGTATTTATTTTTCTAAGGTTTGTCTCTTTTTTTTTAAAAAAAAAAACCAAAATGGTATAATTCATTTGTAAACTATACTTTAATTACATGAATTCTTATACCACATGTACACTCTCTTTACATTAGAATTTCCTTATAATTCTTTTCTCCTTATCTATTATCATTTTAATTATGATAATTTATAATTATTGAACCATATCATATTTTCTACATCATTACATATATTTATTTATGTGTGTGTATTATGGAACTATTTATTATATGGTAAGTCTTATAATCTATATTCATTTTTTTTAATGAATATCTTTTATATCATAAATGTTATAACTCTTATAACATTAAAACCATATTATAAATTCCATTTAAAAATGTTAATATTTTCGAACAGCACCTATGTTCTTAAATATTTATAAAATCCACCACTTAATTAATATAATGTTACATTCTAGTTATATAACGTATCTTATGACATTTAAGTCATTTAAAACAATTATAACCTATAGTTATATTTTGTTTATAAATTACCCAATAGCCCCCTTATATTTTCGGCTTTTATTATAACCACTAAACTTCTATAAAGTCACAACTCATTCCCAATTTATAATACATAGTTTTCTAATTCCATTAAAACCATATATTATACATATATCTTTATAAAACCTTATATATAATTCCAAAAATTCCCAAACTATACCAAAAGGTTATAAACATTATTCTTAACCTTATTTTTTCCTCTAAATCTCGGTTTATATATATTTGTTACCTATTTGTAACAATGTCATAAAATACCATATATTATACTTATATAATTCATATGAACTCCAAACTTAACCAAATAAACTTCTAAAAATTTCTAATAACATAAGGACTTTACTAAACTCCATTTACTACCCTTAATTCTCGGTAATTACATTACCACCCCAAACCTTATAAATCTTTTACAATTTAATAAGTATCTTATTATAAGGTAGCATTTTAATTTTCTTAAATTTTCTAAACTTGGTCAAAGTCTCCTATATAGTCAACTTTGACTCCTAATACCAAAAGGGAACCAATTTTTCGGTAATTACCAATAATGACCTATACTTTTCTATTTTTACAATTCTGACCAAAAACTTTATAAAATGTTATAATTTTTATTAAATTCATTTAAAAACCCTAAATTATTCTAAATTAAGCCCACGGCTTCCTAAATTCTTAATAATTACGAATTGGCCCCAATTTTAATTATAAGCATAAATAAAACTAAATAAGCTTATAAACTTAAATTAAAATGGCCTAATGACATGGCCTTATTACAACCTTGAACTTGCAAAATAAATTACACAATAAATGTCTCAAAATATAGCATATATATTCGGCCTCTCCATGGTTTAATTATTTTTCCACATAATGTCATAATTTGACCATTATGTTAATTAAATCTCTTAAATGACTAGCTTAATTTATCTTAGCCATTTTTTTCCATTTTTAGGTCAATATGACCTATATATGTAAGTTCACTCTCGGCCATATATATATATAT
Source organism: Limonium bicolor (assembly GCA_023374045.1). NCBI lineage: Eukaryota > Viridiplantae > Streptophyta > Magnoliopsida > Caryophyllales > Plumbaginaceae > Limonium > Limonium bicolor. Next base: position 46,686,657 of record CM041783.1, on the reverse strand, counting down.
GCTTAAAAATTGCAAAAATAATAAGTTTAAGGTGTTTATACCTTGATTTATCCTTGTATAGGCTCGGTCACTTGTATGAAAATTCACCACTTGATTTAGACATGTTTAATACACAAAAACAAGATATGGTTACACTCCAAGCTTGAGCTTAACCATAAGGAATAATTAATGTAAGATTTAAGGCAAAAATCACCTTAAAAATGCAAGGGAAGTTCTAGGTATTTTCGACCTGAACCAAACACACCACAAGGTGTTAGATCCACTATATTAACATAGGAAATAGTTAGATCTCGAAATCCTACCTTGTTATTAGGTTTTACCTTGGAAAAATGCCTTAAAAGAGAGTATTTCTCTTGGATCTCGGTCACCCTTGCTCCAAATGGCTAACCAACAGATCCCACATGAAAAGGAGAAGAAGATGAGTCTATGACCAAAGTTTCACAGCCAAACTCAAAGGGAATCAAAAGTTATGAGCTTAAAGCACATTTTTACCTTAAAATGTAGATTTGAACAACCTTGGTCCCTCTACTGGTCTCAACCGAGTTTAGCTCTTGTTCTAACCTTAGAACACTGAGAATAAGCCATAGGAATTGATGAGCCGCGAAATTTAGGTGTTGGTGGTGAAAAGATGAAGAAAAAGAGCTAAAAATGACATTAAAACACTTACATTAGGAGCTTAGGAGCTAGACTTGCCTTCCATGCTCAAGAACAAGCTTTGAGAGCTTGAGAGGAAGGATGGAGCTCGGTTGGATAGGGAGGAATCACAAGGAAGGAGGAGGAAGGTGGGAATGATTGGTAAGGTTTGAAATAATGTAAAAAGTAACATTATTTTGAAAAAGTCTTGTATTAGGTAGCATTATTGTCAATCAAGGAAATTATGCAGCCTCCTCTCTTATTGCCAGCCGGCCTCCAAGGTCCAAAGGAGTCAATTAATTGACCATTGACCATGCTTGGTCAATGTTGACTCATGCGGGCCCCACTTTAGGGTTTTATTAATATTTTAATATTAAATTTGTAAAAATTCGTAAATTTCTGGAATTAAATTCCTAATATGATATAATATGATTATATATCATATTTAAGGATATTTATAATTTTTAAGCCTATTAAAAATCAATTTAAAAGGCAATCTCACAAAAACGTGCTTTAAAGAGTTTTAGCGCACATTTTTGTGTCACAAGGTGTTCCTGAGCTTAGTTCTCCTTGAGAATGGTTTTATTGTGTTCCTTGCTTCATTATAATACTTAGGAATCCACTTTGGATCCTACTTGGGGTCATACAACCTTCATGGTGTCTTAAAGCACATTTTTGGCTTTACCGATCTTAAGGCGTGTTTTGCCTTGTTGAGATCTTTTAGATTGTTCCCCAATAATATTTAGATGTTTAATAATCATCTTAGATCATTAATAGATCATTTAATTATATTTTAAAGATTAGGGGTATTTCATTGACCGTTTGGGTAGCCTACTTTGCGACTCTATAACTTGCGGTACAGATTGAGTTAGACTGTGTTCTTTGGCTCAATCGAAGGATGGGACATAGATCTACACAATGATAACAAGAACTCAATCTAATTTGCATTATACAGAAAGAAATTTGACCCGAAAGTTACGAGTTTACCTGTCGTTTTTCTACGATTTTATGTGCTCACAAATCAGAGACTTTGGGTGACTATATCGTCCAAACGGTTACGAATCAGGCTTGGGAATAAACATGAAAGTTGTAGATGGATTAGAGATCTACACAACGAGCTATAGAAATCGAAATTTGGTTGAAAGACGAGGAAGTTATGGCAAGACGAACTTTACCTGAAATCGAATGAAACTGGAAACTGGGTTACGAACTCGAAAGCTGGCAACTTTGGATCAACTTTCCCGTCGATGTAGAATGAGTTAGGGCTTGTATGAGCTATGGTTGTAAAGAGGGAATTAAGGAGAAGAGAATAGAGAAGACGGCACTGGAAAATTCGAAGTAACGAGTGAGATATAGCCGTCACAAGTTAGGTCAAAATCGGATGGTTGTTGGAGAAAAACAAGGAGATAGAATTAACCAAGTGTTGGGGCGCACGAGAGGCTGACACGTGGCAGTTATAAAATTTTGGCTCTAAACTTCAAACTAGCATAACTTTGGCTAGGACGATCCGTTTTTGACGTTCTTTTTATCGATCTTCATGGTTTTCCATAACCTATTTATTGGTATAGGTTTCATGGGCTAGTTTGACCATTCTCAAAAAGTCAACTCTAGCAAGGCTTAATAAGCTTTAAGGTTTCTAGAATTTTATATTGACTTTTATATTTCAAAACAATGTTCCAACACTTCCTAAAATCTTTATAATATATTTGGAGTGTTTATTAATTTTCCCAAGATTTATTGACTTATAAATCTTATTATTAAATTCATAATACTATATAATAATGTATAATAATTAGGGGTAAACAGGAGAAAACCCCTAAATAAATTTCACAATTCCATATAATAATTCAATATTCATAATTACATATAATAATTTAATTTTTAATAAAAGAAATCCCCTAAATTAATTTAAATTAATTTAGGGGTATTTCAGTATATCCCCATTAAAATGTCTCCTATTCTGAATTGTTTCCCCCGTTTTTTGGTGGTTATGATATATGAGGTCGGCCTTTCGCCACCTTTTCGAACCTTGATGCCCCCCTCTTTTTGTTACGTATATCCTTGGGTATCTGATATGTAGGACCCCCTATGTATCATCTTTTGTATAAACTCTATTTATCATTCATTATATATTTCACCTTTTATTCAAAAAAAAAAAAACTTCGCCTCGAAGTTTAACAATCAACTAATAGGCACTCACACCGCTTCGGGTGTGCTGAGACAATAATAACCTCAATGAAATTCCATACCATTCCATCCTTTATTCCATTTCCATTTCAACATTCCACTCTAAGTACCGAAATCAAATCAAAGTGAATCAAATATAAACTGAAATAAAACCAAACAAACGTGACAAAGTACTGTGCCACAACGTAAAACTACGTACATACATACACCTCTCATTACTAACAATGCACGAGGCATAATCCGGATGAGATAACGAAGGAGGAGTATGCCAGCATATCCCCCTTAAAAGAGCTAAGGTACGCCCTCGTACCGCCACTAACGTGAATCCTCTCAGATAGCATAGTATCATGCAAACAGATGTGGGTACTTAACTCTCATGGAGTCCTCGGTCTCCCAAGTAGCTTCCTCGACCCCATGATGTTCCCAAAGAACCTTCACTAACTTAACTGATCTGCCCCTCGTTTCTCGGACCTTCGTGTCCAAGATCTGTATAGGAGTCTCCTCATACCTCAGTGTAGGCTCAATCTCTAACCTCTCTGGCTGCAGTACGTGAGAAGGGTCAGGCATATACTTCTTCAACTGAGATACGTGAAACACGTGTACCTTCCCCAACTCAGCTGGTAGCTCGAGTCTGTAAGCAACTGGGCCCACTCGCTCCGTAATCCTGTACGGGCCACATACTTAGGGCTTAGCTTCCCCTCATCCCGAATCTGAATATCCCTCTCATCGGGGACACTCGTAAGAAGACCATGTCTCCCAACTGAAACTCGAGCTCTCTGGTACGCTGATCCCCATAAGACTTCTGTCTGGACTGAGCTGCCCTCATGTGCTGCTGAATAACCCTAACGTCATCCTGCAGTGTCTGAATATACTCAGGCCCAATCAAGACCGCCTCAGCAGGGTCACTCCATGATAAGGGAGTCCGGCACGGCCTGCCATATAGGGCCTGGAATGGTGCCATGCCGATAGACGCGTGGTAAGAGTTATTATAGGAGAACTCTACCAGGTGTAGACGCTCTACCCAACTCCCCTGATAATCCAGAGCGACTGCTCGCAACATATCCTCCAATGTCTGAATAGTCCTCTCAGTCTGCCCATCAGTCTGCGGGTGAAAAGCTGTGCTAAGTCGTAGCTGAGTCCCAAATGCCTCCTGTACCTGACGCCAATATCGACTGAGGAAACGAGTGTCACGATCAGAGACGATCGTCTTCGGTACCCCATGGTACCGGATATGCTCTGTGGTAAACACCTCAGCCAGTTTGGGCACCTTCCATGTGTCCTTGATAGGTATGAACCTAGCTGTCTTGGTCAACCTATCGACTATAACCCAAATGGCGTTCAGTCCACCTCTAGCTGGAGGGAGACCGACCACAAAATCCATGCTGATGTCGTCAAACTTCCAGCACGGTACTGGAAGTGACTGAATCTGGCCGCCTGGTCGACGATGCTCAAACTTCACTTTCTGACAAGTGAGGCATCGAGAGACAAAATCAGCTACATCCCTCTTCATCCCGCTCCACCAGAATAATTGCTTCAAGTCCTTGTACATCTTGGTGGCTCCAGGGTGTACTGATAATGTCGAGGAATGAGCCTCTGAAAGAATCCTGGTCTGAAGCTCTGTCGCATCCTGAGGAACGCAGAGTCTGCCTCTGACTCGAAGGTGTCCCTCGCTGTCTAGCTCATAGTCGTACTTCAAACCGTCAGTCAACCCGTCTGCTAACTTCTGTCTGATGCCCTGTAGATAAACGTCACTGTCCTGGGCTGCATACACCTCCTCAGCTATCGTAGTCGTCTCTAACAGGGCGAGTAGTGAATAAGCTCTTCTGCTCAGAGCGTCTGCCACGACATTTCCTTTCCCTTCTGTGTACTGGAGGTTGATGTCATAATCGGCCAGTAGCTCAACCCATCGTCGCTGTCTCAAATTGAGCTCCTTCTGGGTCCAGATGTACTTCAGACTCTTATGGTCTGTCATAATCCGGACTGTGGCTCCATACAAGTAATGTCGCCAGATCTTCAAGGCGAAGACTATGGCGAGGAGCTCTAGGTCGTGGGTGGGGTAGTTTTCCTCGTGCTTCTTCAGCTGTCTAGAAGCGTACGCTACTACTCGACCATGCTGCATCAGTACTCCACCAATTCCTCTGCCTGAAGCATCGCAATATACCTCGTACCCCTCATTCCCCTCTGGGATAGTCAATACTGGAGCTGTGGTCAAGGCGTCCTTCAGCGCCTTGAAGGAGACCTCACAAGCCTCTGTCCATACAAAGGGCTGTCCTTCTTCATCAAGGAGGTCAAGGGCTTGGCTAGCCTGGAGAAGTCCTTCACAAAGCGTCTATAGTAGCCAGCCAACCCAAGGAAACTCCTAACCTCTGTCACGGTGCGAGGTCTATGCCAGCTCTTCACTGCCTCGATCTTAGCTGGGTCTACAGAAACTCCCTCAGCTGAGATCACGTGTCCAAGAATGACACCTTGTCCAGCAAAATTCACACTTGCTGAACTTGGCATATAACTGTTTCTCCCTCAGCGTCTCCAAGACTGTCCTCAAATGCTGCTCATGTTCCTCCTTGCTCTTGGAGAAGACTAGAATGTCGTCAATAAATACGACTACCGACTTATCCAGCTGGGCTTGGAAGACTCTCTGCATCAAGTCCATAAATCTCGCCGGTGCATTGGTCAGTCCAAACGGCATCACTGTGAACTCATAGTGGCCGTATCTGGTCCGGAAGGCTGTCTTCTCAATGTCTGGCTCAGCTACAGCTATCTGGTGATATCCGGATCGCAGATCAATCTTAGAGAACACCCTTGCTCCCCTCAGCTGGTCGAACAAGTCATCGATCCTGGGCAGTGGGTACTTGTTTTTGATCGTGACATTGTTCAACTCTCTGTACTATACACAGTCTCATGCTCCCGTCCTTCTTCTTGACAAACAGCACAGGAGCGCCCCAAGGTGAGACACTGGGTCTAATGAAACCCTTATCCAGTAGCTCCTGCAACTGCTTCTTTAACTCGACCATCTCAGCAGGGCCCATCCGGTAGGGAGCCTTAGCAATCGGTCCCGTGCCCGGTACGAGGTCGATGTTGAATTCAACCTCTCTCAGCGGTGGTAGTCCAGGTAGCTCCTCTGGAAAAACATCGGGGTACTCCGACACAATGGGAACGTCGCTCCTGAACTTCGGATCCGTCCTCAGATCCTGGGCATAGCAGTAGTAGGCAGTAGCGCCCTTGGACACTTCCTTCATCAGGGATAATGCTGATACAACCTTCACAGTCGGCTGCTTAGGCTGCATTCGGTATGATACTGTGATCCCTGTGGCTGACTTCAAGAGGAGACGATGCTCTGCGCAGTGTAGTCTACCTCTGTACCGCTGTAGCGTGTCCATGCCCACACATATGTCAAATCCCATGCCAGGGAAGACAATGCATCAAGTAGGAAGTCTGCTCCCTTGATGTGCATGCTCAGATTCTTGCACTGTTTGCTGCATTTGATCAACTCCTTGGATGGCAACAAAACTGAGCAATCATGGATATCCTCTGTGGGGGCATTTACTTAGTATGAAATGCTTGGGATATGAAGGAGTGGGAGGCTCCAGAATCAAACAGACGGTGGCCTCCACTCCATTAATTTGGAATGTGCCTGCAATTATTGAGTGAATTAAGTTCTAAGGTTTCTAATAACTCTTCCAAGGCAGTTGTTCAAGGTTAATTGGTATACCTGTGATGACCGTTCCATTGCTCTTTGCTTGAGCCTGGTCCAACACATTCAGCCTGACCTCTAAATTTCCAGCTCCTACATGAAGAAATAATTTCTTAGAATTCTCATTCTTATTGAAAGCTTCATGAGCAGTTTAATGATTACAAGGCTGAAATTGTAAAGTACAAAGCTAGATCTGTCTAAAGGTCAGGTTTAATCTGCCAGGTTTCAGGTGAGTCTGGTTAATAACGGATGTGGGGGCTGTGTTGGGCTTGATTCTCTTCACTCCATGGTAGATGAGTCTAGCTGCCCCACCAAAGATCAGTACATCACCTGACTTCAGGAGGATCTTGGTGGAAAGGTCCATCCTCTTCTGGTCACCAAATAGGAACTCCGCGTCGTCTCCAAGTGATATGGAAACCACTGGAACTCCTTTGGTGATGGATTCTAGGGATTCATCCTTATCTTGATGCAACCCTAGCTTACCTTCTTTCCATAAAAATTGATGATGCAGACGTCTGAGGTTAGGTCTGGGACGGGCTCATCCTCCAATTCTTGTGCTGCCTTAACTGCAGCTCTAATGATGGTCTGCAGTTCCTCCGGGATTGGTGGCACCTCCACTTCTTCATAGGTCTTGGTGGTGTGGTTCCACTTCTTACCTAGGCACATGATCTTCACCTTCATGGTCGAACCGTTCTTGAAGGTAGGGGTGTAAAAATTTCCTTCCTTCACACCTAACTCCCTGATCTTGAGGATCAATGCATACTGGACTGCCGGGGTCAGGTACTCTCGTAGTAAGATCATCCCGGGTCTCAAGACCTCACACTTCTCTGGTGGGTGTGGTTTGGCTTCAAAAGGGATATTGGGTGTGGTATAGGGCAAAATAGGAAAGCAAATATCGAAAGCTGAGGAACAATTGTCATTAAATAAGTAAGTCATGGTTCACAAATGGAATTGAAAGGTTCGTAACGAAATAAAATGAAGGGTTTATAGTTCATCCCTTTTTACATTGACAACGAAAAGGAAAACTAGCCAATGAAATGTAAAGAAAGTAAAAGTCTAAGCCTCTTCGTGAGGGAAGTAGTCCTCACCAGGTGGGCTCGGGTCATCACTGGCTGCCTCGACACGGTCCACCAGGTTGAGGATCGGTGCCTTGCCCGGCCTCTGGGGATAGTTCTGTCCCGGCCTCTGTGGATAGTTCTGTCCCGGCCTCTGTGGATGACTCTGGGCAGGGCGACCGGTAGATGGTCCAGCACCTCCTGTGCTACCTCGACCTCCTCCAGTAGTAGTAGCAACTGGGGCTCTAGTAGTGGTCCCGGTGGTGGGTTTGTAGTTCCAAGAATCCGGGTTCTTGTGGCATTCGAATGATCTGTGCCCCTTCCTGCCGCAGTGGTGGCATTCCACCAGGTTGCCCTTACAATCCTTGCCCGGGTGGTCCTTCTTGCACCATTTGCAGAAGAACTTTCTCGCAAGTTGGTTCCCTGTTTCAGTCTCAAGGTTAGTAATTGATAACAAGATGTAATCACTTTGGGTTTCTAATTTATCTCACCCTGAAATGGCTGAGAGCGGAGTGGCTCAGCATTAGTATAGGAGGGGACCATAGCTTTCTCCTCCCCTTGTAAAACTTTCCCCTTCGTAGTTCTGGGAAAAGTTTCCTCCATTTCCTCTTTCTCCATTCCCCTTCCTCTTGCCTAGCACAGAGTCCTGGTAGGCAATGGTCGTCTCACAGTCATTCGCATCCTCCGCTAACTCCTGTGGTGACAATATATGTTAGTGGAGAAACCTTTGTGTACCAGAAATTTTAAATCACATTCCATACCTGTAGGGTCATCCCTCTGGTGGACCGATCATAGTCATGATCTTGAAGTTCAGGCCGGTATGGAATTTGTCCACCAGATATCTTGGAGCGTAAGCTCCCTCTCCAATAACAGCAAGTAGTTCCACGAACTTGTTGTGGTACTCAGCAACAGAAAGACTCCCTTGCTTCAACTGCTCGAACTCACTCCTCATCCTCTTCTGTAGATAGGATGGATAGAATTTAGCTCTCAGGGCCACCAGAAATGCCTGGAAGTCGAAGTTCGCCTGGGCCGTCAGCTCGGCTCTAGCGGTCTGCCACCATCGATGCGCGGGTCCCTGAAGAAAGTAGGCCGCTATGTCCACCTGACGATTCACTGGAACATGCAGAGAGGTGAAGGCCTTCTGCATCTCGTCTATATACTTCTCCAACGTCCTCGGTTCTGGCTGGCCTTCATAGATGGGAGGACGAAGGTCGTTAACCGCCTTCAGCCAGTTGAACTCCCGGGGACCATTCGGTGGTGGTGGTGGGGCTGTGGGATCTGAGCCTGCTGCTGGGCCAATGCAGCTGTCACTATCTGTGCTATGACCTCCGGGGTGACAGCGTCGGTCCAAAGCCTCCAGGGACCAGCTCCTCCTCTTCCTCCTCTTCGAGACATCTAGCTGGTATGACGGTTGTTGTTACTCAGAAGGCGTATCGTAAAGTCTAACTATCTATGTATTAACATTTATAACGTCCTAAGGACGGTTCGTATGTACATGAAGTAAAACATAAGTAATAAGTATGGGGTAGGGTCACGCGCCTTTCTGGAATTCTCACTTCCCAATTCTACCCCAGTTCCCCAGTTTTAAGTGCACCTATAATCTAAGTATTTCACTCGGCTTGTTTTCTCGGGTTCAGAGCGTAACTACGCTCTGATACCAATTTCTGTAACGCCCCTATTTAACATATTTATAGCGGAAATAAAATACTAAAGGCGTACAGATCATCGGGTTCCAAACACCCGGTACCAACCTCACCAAAACACAACTTAATGATTACAAAAGTCACGGCCTGAACCACGAGAAAACTTAACAAAAATAAGCAGTAATAAAACATAAACTCTCCAAGCCTAATCCCATCCCAATCACTCTTTCTCTTCGTGGCCACCTGTAAGATAACACGTACCTGCAAGATAAAACCAAGCAGCCCACCCCGAGGGGGGTCAGTTCCCTGGAATGGAACTGGTACGATCCTCCAAAAACAACTTAAAATACAATTCTTAAATAAATAACTTGAAAACAAACACTTAAAACATCAGAGAATAAAGCATTTCACAATCACCAAATCAAATATCAAGATAAAAAAAGTTTAATACTGAAAGATAAAGTTAGTGAACAAAATCACACATGTGTAGTGAACATCCATTTCCTTAGTTAAACCCAATTCCCGTTAGGAGTAGAAAGACTCAGATAGTCACAAAGGACTAGGAATGATAAAATAGATCCAAGAATCAAGAACTCAAGAGTGGAATAATTTAACTGGGAGAGATGGCCCCCACCGCCAATATCAATGTCCTATGGACGAGGGATATACAGCCCCCTGCTGTCATATATCAATGTCCTAGTGGACGAGGGATATACAGCCCCCTGCTGTCAAATATCAATGCCCCTATGGGCGAGGGATATACAGCCCCTGCTGTTACCATTAAAGACGCGCGCACGTCGAAAGAAAGATTTCCAAGATGACCTTTTCCAAATTCCCACTAGATCACCAACTACCCAGAGCAATACCAAAACACTCAGTCCTACAGAGTGCAGAAGCGTAAACCCTAAGCAGTCAATGTCTAACGGGACACCAAATAGAAGAACCAATACCCATGTAAATTTCATGCTCAAGGCTCAGTTAGTCACACAAGCTGAGTTAGTCACACAACCAATTCTTTTTGAAATTCCTCTTAAAGTCAGTTAGCGTTTTCCAAAACATCCACAAGTCAATCATCAAAAAATCGGAGTACGAGAAATCGTACCTGGTACGTGAAGAACAATAACTAACTCGTAAAGTGATTCCCCAAAGTAACCTATAATTAAGGTTCCAAGTGTTGATTAGTTAAGAGACTTATAAACTTAACACCTTCTTCACTTACTGATTAATATTTCAGGTTACCATTATTCTCTTACAAAGGTTTGGGCTCTTGTTAACTAAATCCTTGTTAGGCCCACTCGTTTAGTTTGGAATGATTTAGAATTTATTCCTGAGAGTGGCCCAAACTCTCTTTGGATTGTTAAAGTGGGCTTTTGGAGTTCATAGACTTGGGCTTAGTGGGTTAGCCCAAGACCGGGTTAAGTTATGTTGTGTAATAAACTCTTAAATTAATAGTGATTATTTAATCACTCACTGACTAAAACCTAAGGTTTATATATATATATAACCTACTTATTATAACTACAAGGATTATTATTTCCCTCAACCATTAATGTATTTATGTACATGTATATTTATATATATATATATATATATCTTTATGTATTAAAATTTATCCATAGCATTTTTAGGAAATTTTACTGTATTTATTAATGTTCAATAACTTCTATAGGCTTAACACAACTGACTTAAGTTTATAACATAATGTGTTTCCTTGATTTATTATATATATAAGTATACCGTATTAGAAATTACCAAGACATTTCCCTATGTAATTCACCATATATAACTATCTTATTAATACAACCTTAAACTGTATTCTAAGTATATTCATAAAGTATTTCTTTAACTAAATCTAAGGTTCTAGATCATAAGTTTAGTAATAAGTGGTACTTTAATTAGTTCCCTGATTTACTTTAAGTTACTTCTTATCTTTTTTTTAAATGCGTATTAAATAATATTATACATATTTGTTCCTTAGTTTATTTAAAATTAACCCCCATATAATATAGTAGATAAAATGTAGGTTAATTAAATTCCTTATTTATATAAGTTCCTACTTAAGTAGTAAATATACATATATGTAAATAATTTCATTTCTCTTAAAAGCTAATACAAAAACATTTATAAACTTACTGTTATAAAATTTAATTTAGCTCCCTTTATTTTCCCCAGCTTAAAAGTTAATTAACAATCCTTACTCTAATTTTTGATTACATTGAAAATCTTATATTATAGGTTATTCTTATGAAAAACTCATAAACACAATTTTTAAAACCCTTTACCGTTGCCCAAAAATCCCCCAAATTTATATACAGTAGCTATACATTTTAACATTTAGACATATTATAGAATTTTTATTTCATAAAAATATCTTTTTAATTTAGCCAAATAATTCCAGAAAACCCGTAACTTGTAAAAATCATAACTTATGTTTAAAAACTCCAAAACCATAATAATTTACATCAAAATAAACTACATAAAATAAGGAATCTATGGTTAAAATTTCAAGTCAACATACATTCGGGAAGGCTATTAACTAAAATCAACAAGTTAGAGCTATTTACTGAATTTTTATAGAAACACTAACAACTTATAAACACCAGATCTAATCTTGGCCGTCCAATCTCTTAGAACGAGATCGGACGGCCCCTGTACCGCGAGTTCTTCAGCGAACTCATCAACAAGGTCGAGTACGAAATCGTTAATTTCTCCTAATCCACAGAACGAAATTGAGTGATTCTTGTTTCTATGGATTCGTAATCAAATTTCGGTTCCAATGATGCTAATTTCCCCAATTTTAATGCTGAGTTCATCAAGATTCGAATTTGATTCGAGAGTTAGGGTTCTTAAGGTTACCGAATTTAATTCTGCCAAATTCTCCTAATCTAGAGCGTAACAGGTTAAATTGCAACATGGGTTAGATCGGAATTGTAAAACCGGTTAGCATAATCGGAGGAATTTGAAGAAAAACTCACCGGAATTGCTCGAATCGAAGCGATTTCAAGTTCGAGTTCTGGAAAACCGTTCGAGCTGACCGTTTGGGTAGCCTACTTTGCGACTTATAACTTGGGTACAGATTGAGTTAGACTGTGTTCTTGGCTCAATCGAGGATGGGACATAGATCTACACAATGATAACAAGAACTCAATCTAATTTGCATTATACAGAAAGAAATTTGACCCGAAAGTTACGAGTTTACCTGTCGTTTTTCTACGATTTTATGTGCTGACAAATCAGAGACTTTGGGCGACTATATCGTCCAAACGGTTACGAATCAGGCTTGGGAATAAACATGAAAGTTGTAGATGGATTAGAGATCTACACAACGAGCTATAGAAATCGAAATTTGGTTGAAAGACGAGGAAGTTATGACAAGACAACTTTACCTGAAATCGAATGAAACTGGAAACTGGGTTACGAACTCGAAAGCTGGCAACTTTGGATCAACTTTCCCGTCGATGTAGAATGAGTTAGGGCTTGTATGAACTATGGTTGTAAAGAGGGAATTAAGGAGAAGAGAATAGAGAAGACGGCACTAAAATTCGAAAGTAACGAGTGAGATATAGCGTCACAAGTTAGGTCAAATCGGATGGTTGTTGGAGGAAAAAACAAGGAGATAGAATTAACCAAGTGTTGGGGCGCACGAGAGTCTGACAGTGGCAGTTATAAAATTTTGGCTCTAAACTTCAAAACTAGCATAACTTTGGCTAGGACGATCCGTTTTTGACGTTCTTTTATCGATCTTCATGGTTTTCCATAACCTATTTATTGGTATAGGTTTCATGGGCTAGTTTGACCATTCTCACAATTCCAATATAATAATCAATAGTCCATAATACATATAATAATTTAATTTTTAATAAAAGAAATCCCCTAAATTAATTTAAATTAATTTAGGGGATTTCAATTACCGACCAATTCCCCATCATTAGAAGCCTTAAAACCACTTTCAGTTACATTCTGGGGGTGATCCAGGACTTGGTCCTTACCCTAATTCCCGGACCAATTCATTAGCTAACTTTCGGCAGGATTTATATGGTGGTCCGGGACCTTGTCCCCATCTTAAGTCCCGGACCAAGGTGGGATGTGTACTCTCGGCAGTTTTAAAGATGTGGTCCGGGACTTTACTAAGGACCTAAGTCCCGGACCATAGCAGCATTACTCCAAAATTGACAGTTTCCTTCTTCATTCCAACACCAACCTTCACCCAATATTTCCCTACTCTTTACACATGTAATCTAACATGTTCTCACACTAAATTAACACTCTAAACCTCTTCAAATCATTGGTTTAATCCTTACTCAACTTCTTGCTCAAATTCAACAAATTTCCATTCTCATTTTTGCATCTTGCACACTTGTGCATTTCTAAACTTCTCTTGGCACTTTGCACTTTGTTCTAACTCCACTTGACCATTTCAATTCATTCCTAGACAAATGCATTATCTATACCCAAGCCCATCCTCCATTACCAAGGTTAAGCACCCTAACTCTTCTCAAGAAATTTCAAGACTTTCCTACCACATTTTGCTACAGATTTTTACTCTTCTCTTTCTAGTTCTCCAACTACCATTCCAGGATGGTTAATCAACTCAACTCAACCTCTATTAACTCATTGTTTCTTCAATTCATAAGGTCACCCAAAACATTCCATTCCTACCGAAATTTCGCCATAACCCGGCTACTTTTCTAACATTGCCCCAAAGCTCATGTCATCACTTAATTCCATTCAAAACTAACCAAACCCTTAATGGGTTTTCTAACACAACAGCAATTCATCAAGGCTCATCAAATTCTCCCAAATACATCATAATGCATAAGTCATAAGATACATGGCTCTTAGGCCCTTAATTCACACACAACTCAAACAATCAAGCTCTCACTAGTTCAATATCTTTAATTCACCAATCTCTCCTATTTCAACCAAGCACATTTCTTGCAAGATTTTGGTTCTTTCATTTAATTAACCCATCCCAAATTCTAATACATATAGAATATATGTTAAGGTGAGTTTCTTACCTTGAATTCTCAAATTCTCTTTCCAATTATCTCCTCCTCTTCTCCACTTCTTTTCACTCCAAAATCGGTCAAGGGCAAATCACTTGCCCAATCTCTAGACCACATTCAACAAAGAAATGGGACTAAGCAAAGCTACTTAGGCACATTAATTATTCTAGAACAAGGAGAGGTGCTTAAAGCACTAATTAAGGGCTTACCTTTTGAAACCCTAGAATTGGTTTTTACTCATGAATCAAAGGAGAGTTCCAATACACCATTAGAGGCTTGAATGAATGCTCAACAAAGAAATAACAAGGCATTAAGAGAAGCCAAAAATCGGCCAAGGCAAGGAAATGGAGAAAATGAGTTTTTCTCCTGAATCTTTTTACCTTAAATGGAAGAGGAGACTCCAAGCTTCAAGAAAATGTGGTTTTCTCTTTAAATGGCCAAAACCCATGGAGATGAACTTCATCAGTTTGAAATTCTAAAAAGAGGGGATGATATCCCTTGGCGAGGGGAGTTCAAATATGTATTTATTTTTGCATTTGGAAGCTTGGTGTGGCTTGGGCATGAGGAGGAAGAAGAAGGAAACCATGGGAGCCATTGGAGGAGCTGCATTTTACCGTGAGGAATAAGGAAGGAGAGGGGGAGTCTCACGCTGGAAAAGAAAAGAGTGAGAGGAGAGAGATGGGAGAAAAGTGGTATTTGTTCACTTTTTACTTTTTACTTTGTTGACTTTTCAACTCTTTCTATTCTAATTAGCTTACTAATAGAAAGGGGAGGGTGAGTCATACCCATGAAAACCGGCCCCACTAATTACTAGTCGGGGGCGTTTTCGTCTTTTCGCAAAGGACGCTCGTTAAATTTACCCGGTTTGGCACTATTCACTAGCTGGGCCCGTTTTCCGGATTTTCTCGTTTCTTTGATTTTAATGGTTCTTAAGATTCCATTAATGTTTAATTATTGTTATATAGTCAACTATAATTTTTACGGGTCTGTTTGACCATTTAAATTCACGTTTTCAGGTTTTCTTGAAAAACATGCGCTAAATCTTTATTAGCGTTTTTAATTCATTTTATTGATCCGTTTTCTTCGAGAATTGTTCCCGTATATTAATTAGGCATTATTAAGCCTTGGAAATCTATCTAAGACCCTTGGTGGGGTCGTATTCCTCCTATGGTCACGTAACGCTCGTTTTTATGTTTTTCGCCTCTTGAGCGTTTTCTCTTTTCTTTTGGATTTATTTCCTTCAACAAAATTCTTTTGGCACTATTAGGCCCTTAAATACCATATTATAATTATTTAATCACCATATTCAAGTTCGGGGTATTTCAATCTACCCCCCTTAAAGAAATTTGCCCTCAAAGTTGGTGAATCTAATATAGTTAGTTGCATAGGTATTCTATGCTAAGGTTATAACCTCTATATAACCTCACAGACTCCAACGTCTGACGTGATGCATACCACACATCCAAACAACATGTCACTGCATGCATAGCAATCAAAAATATTCTTTTTCCAATCTCTCCAAGAGGGTCCATCCGCAGACAATTAGGCACTAAGTCCTCCCTCATATCGAGTGATCCCTCAGGTACCGGTCACGTTTGAACACTTACGCTTTCTGGTTCTTGACTGTCATGTCTTTGGGCACTTACGCTTTCTAACCCTACGGTTCTTTGGTTCTGATCAAATTCATTTGCACATCTAGAGATCCTCATGCTACAATCTGGGTACTATCCCAACACAGGACTACTCATATCCTGCTGCCCTTGGAAAAATACAAAACACACGCCCATCGTTCAACCGGTCATCAAGACTTAAGGCCGCAGCCATGGTGGGTGACAGCGGTTTCAAAACTAATCATCACTCCCACCGGCTCACACACTAGCCTTAATTCCCGGGTTCAACCCGATACCGGTGCCTAGCCATGGGAAGGTCCAACTAGCACCCGTGGGAGCGGTTTCAAAACTGATCCTCATTCTCGATTTGAAAAAAATCATTTGTACCAAAATCAGTTTGGAAATTCATTTTGAAAACTCAATATAACTCCAAATTCCAATTTATGATAATTACACCTATTACTAGTGTTATTACTTGTGACCACTTATAGGGAGCATCAAGAGTCATTCACCCCAATGACATATTGGTTTGACATCCTCCCCCATTTGTGTTTCTGTTTCCCTTGATCGCTAGCAAATCAAGTTCCACCTCCCACCTCAATTCACACAATCAAGTAGTCAATCATTATTTCATTTTCTATCTTTTTAATCTTTCTAATCATAATCACCAAGGCAGGCATTTTCCAATTTCTAGAATTCTTTTACTCACTTATTACTCAGCTCATTAACTGTTACTCCATTTATCTCCAAATACTTACTTAAGAAATTCAATACATATTATAACTCCATTTAGTTTCCTATCCTCCAATTGTAAGTAAAATCAAATCCAATCACCTAGGGGACTCAATTCCCACTAGGCTCAACATCGGTTTCATACCGATTTATACTCATCAAATCTCCCAAACGTATTCATTTCTCACGCCAGTTTCAAACCGATTCAAATCTCATACTATTACCAATCGGGGTTCTCATTCCCCTGGAGTTTCTCTACTCCTTTCCACTTCTAATCTCACAAACCAACATATTTACACAATGAGTGAATACAAATGTTTATGTAACATAAGTACCAATCCTCAAAACAAATTCTTTTGCGCTAAGCGCATTGTAGTTTACGCGCTTATTACATAAAACATACACTTTGTGGTTTTCGCTCTACCCCCCTTAAAAAGGAATTACGCGAACTCGATGAGTTTCAGATTTTCTATCCCGTTCTTTTGAAATCTATTGTACATACTATTGCATACTCCAGTGATTATTCACTAGGTTCCTCCGACTTATTGTCGGTTGAGGTTGAGCCACTACTTAGTTATAGTGCTTCCTCTGTTGTCAGTAGCTTCTGAATGATGCCCACTTATCTGATTCTGTACAAGTGTTCTTTACACTACAAGAAAAGCGTCGTTTCAGTGACGGACATTTCCGTAGGTGAAAAGCAATTTTCTGATGGAAAAAGGCATCACTGACGGAATGTTCCGTTGGAAAATTTCGTGGCAAGAAGTCGCGTCGTTAAAAGTTTTCTGTCGGTGAAACTTATTCCGTTGGTGAAAATAATATCACCGACGGATAATATTCTGTTGCTATAAATATTTTACGACAGAAATCTCCGTTTTTAAAAAGTCATTTGCTACAGATAGTTTCTGTAGGAGATTCTTTTAGTAACGGAATGTTTCGTTGGTAATATGTACGACCATCCTATTTTATTAATTAGTCATAACAATCTACGACAGAAATTTCTGTTGCTAAAAATATCACCCACGGAATTTTCTGTTACCAAATACATCACCCACGGAATTTTTGTTATCAGTTGAATCTTATTTCTGTCACTGAAGAGTATTTTCCAACAGAATTAGATTATTTTTCCTGTAGCATATATAAGCTTCAACCTAAAAAAACAGTTTCAACAATGTACAATTATGTACTCTGTTTATCCACTGCTACAAAAATATCTATAAAACATATATAACAAACATAACCTCAACCATACAATGTAGATCAAATGCCTTTATACATTCATATATTAGGTGTAATGATCACATACATTACCCAACTAAAAAAAAGACTTCATACTTATCGAAAAGTATTCTTCTAATGTATAAAGGTTGGGTACACATATACCCCCTTACATTTTCATAGCCTTCACAAAAAAGGTTCAAAAGGGAACAGAATACTAGTTGTTGTACATAGTAACCAAAAGTTTTGTAGTTATCTCCTAGCCTTCAAAAGGGAACACTGCATGATCAAAAAAAGATGGGTATTAGTACTAAAGAAGAAGACAATCACATTGAAATTAAGATACTCATCTCATACAAGAAGAAAAAATGAACAAAATGTTCAATTTTTCATCTTTCTCAAAGGTGCAAACACAATTAAGAAAAGAATGAAGACAGGGCAGCAACATGTATGTTTTCTGTACGCCAGTTTAGGTTGTAAATTACCATGATACAGCAGCAAACAACATACATGTATGTTCCTTATACAGCAGTCTAGGTTGCAAAATTATCATAAAATGCAGCACACATGTATCCTCCTTGTACACCAGCTTAGGTTGCAAAATACAGAGAAGATACAACAGCAAACAGCAGACATGTATGTTCCTTGTAAGCCAGTTTAGGTTGCAAAAATATCAAAAAATCCATTACACATGTATATTCCTTGTATGCCAGCTTAGGTTGCAAAATTACCAAGAGAAAATGCAGCAGACAGCAGACATATATGTTCCTAGTTCGTCAGTTTAGATTGCAAAATTACCAAGAACATACAACAACGGACAACAGACATGTATATTCCTTCTACGCTAGTTTAGGTTGCAAAATTAGCAAGAGTGAAATGAGTCAAAATCTCGTGGACTACTTCACAAGCCTAACATTGCACTGAAGATATAAGCTTTAGAGAATTAATACACTCACATAGCAATCAAGTTGTTGATGTTGTTGTTGTTGCGGTAAGCACAATAAAGTTGTAACATGTAAAAAAATGAATATTAGAACTGAACAAATATAATAAATCACTGATTCAGAAATATCAACTATGATTGTTGTAGTTGTGGATAAAATCAAGTCCTACCATTCAAAGAAGCCGGAATAATCAATCAATGATTAACTAATTCTAATCATTCAAAGAATTCATCTAAATAAATTCAATACCTCAATCACCATAGTCATCATCAGATTCAGATTCAGAGTCAGAAGATTCACTCAATACTGGTGCATTATGTGAAGCTTGAGGGGGTACACCAGCATTTTGAGAATGCATAGATGTAATAGAAGTCAGCAGTTGACTCATCTTCAATATTGCATCTTTCAAATCAGCATTTGATTGAACAATGGTATCCATTTTATCGTCTTGCCTTGACAATTTTTCATTCATTTCATGACGTAGCTCATCAACTTCAACAGAAGAAGACCTTGGACGCACAATTGAAGTACCACAAGCTGAAGATGAAGTTTCTGATGGAGAGTATGAAGGATCAAAAATTTGTTTTCCACGTGATGCAGTTCCAAAGCCATAAACATGAGTCCGTGTTGTTTTAATACCGCCAATTGCTTCACACCAAGCTGCTGGATCAAATTCTGGTTGAGTGTCACCATCAGGACCATATTTTTGCTCCAAAGAACAAGAATATGACTCCTACAAATATTTAGACTTGTTAATAATATGAAAAAGAAAGAAAAGGTAAATTTAGAATAAGAAGACAATGTTAAAGAGAAACAGATCATCAGAAAATCTTACGGAAACAACTTTCGACTTCAAGTCAACATAATCACCATGACCCTTTTGACGCTTGTGACATCGATCAAATACTTCTTTGAAAGTTACTGGTCGGTTTCTTTTTTGTCTATGTATGTCAAAGTATATATGTATAATTTTTTCTATAGTAAAACAATATACTTTGAAATGAAAATAATAAAAAAACTACAAAGGCAATGTTACCATTCGATAGGCATGCACAGTAAAAGGTACCGATCCACCAGTGTGTTTTGTAATGCTCCCCTCTTTCTCAGTCAACCTATTTCTCTTATTTATCTCAGATTTTCTTTTCCAAGATGGAGTATTCCAATGTTCGTCAATCAGCCGATCCCAAATGTCAGCTCTAATCCAACCCATGTTATATCCTCTACATTGTGCAATATCAGAAGTCTTAAAGTGCTTCTTAGCATTCTTTCTCTCATCTTCCAACATCCCTCTGAAGCGATCCTTACAAGACTTCTCCCATATTGTTTTAACAACAGCAGTATCTTCCGACGGCCATGAAAATAATGTCTACAATACAAAGTCATTAACATACAAGTTAAAAATATTGAGGACATAAAAATGATATATCTAAATACATGAATACTGTTAAGCTGATAAAAAAATATTAGAAAAATATACAGTTAATAGTGCCTTGAACAGAATAGATTTGTGAAGCACATAATCCCATAACAAAACAGCACCATGTCTTCATTTGGATTCAATTGCTAGCATCTATTCTATTTTCATCTATCATACATTTCTGGTCAAACTTCTCATTCCATATTCAAAACCAAAAAGAGGCTAAACAAGTAGAAACATAAACATAACTCAGATCTGAATCCGGAGCCACAATAAAAAGAAGTGGGACGACTCAAGTTCATTCTTCAAAATAGAGCGAAGATTGAAACAAAAGTTGATATATACCCTCCGTTATGTATAAAAAATCACTTCATACTTTATGTACTATGTTGCAGCCTGCAGGAATCAACATATAAAATTGCTATGCACCACATTATCAGTATCCATATCATTTATCTTGTGTTATGCTACAGCCATTCCTCACCAAAATAAGCTATAGCATTAAACTCAGATGTAGTACCCAAGAGATCAAATTTTGCAACTCACAAACAACATTAAGGAGCACATAGGTCAGGGAAAGTGATACATTACCTGGAACTTCAGCCATATTTCCTCTCGCACTTGTAGCGGAACCTTCTTCCAAGTGGGCCAAGCATCAGTAAAGTGAAGTTGAATTCCCTTTGTTAATGCCCGCACAATGTCATTTTCCAAGAAGTTCCTAAACAGGAAAATTTAATTTGAAACAATAGTTAACTAAATAAGCTTCACATTACACAAAATGAAATAAAGACTAAATACTCACTCATCATTCAAAGTAGTAATAATCTTGCGACTACTAGGATTTGGTGGCACGTGTTTATGTTTGTTGGGCCCTCTTCCTCTCTTTTTGGATCCACTAGCAACCTGTTCTGCTGAAGATTGGTCAACTAACTGCTCACTGTTTTCCACAGGCTGTGAAAGTTCAGCAGCTGGAGTCTCTGTTATCACCTCCTCACTAATCTGATTTACTGCTACAAGCTGCTGAATTTGAGAATGACTACTTGTAGGAGCCACATCAGACTGTGAATGGTTGCTAGTGTTGGACTGCAGTTGAGAAGATGAAGCTGAAGGTTGCTGGACAGGAAGACTATGATTGGTTGGAAGTTCAGTTGACTGTGAAACTCTTTTAGCGTTGGACATCGGTTGAGAAGCTGATGAAGGTCCAAATGTTTGATTCCACGCACTGGTAGACAAATTGGACGCACCATTACCTCCATCCTTCTTACTTTTTTTAGCTTTTAATTGACCGGTCCGTTTGATTTTCTTCATTGTTACTGCAAAACAGAAAGACAAAAAAAGATGAGTTAGATACACATAATCAACTAGCATAAATGTAACCTAAATCATATTCGACAGTATATATCAATGGCTTACCATAAGCATAATGTCCCCTAATTTATTATAATATATACATTAAGATACTAGCTCTCTACTAAACGTCGTCATCATCACTAAATCCTTCTTCCATTAGGTCCTCATCTTCACTTTCACCTTCTTCATCACTTTGTGCTATATTTTCTACCATATCATCTTCATTTAGTATTCTAGCTTCATTAGCAATGATTTCAAAATCACCAGGAACAACCAATGTTTGATTGTCAAGTTCATCTAGGCTGCCAACAATTGTTCGAGGTGACATTTGAACATCCTGAAACACACCAGCATTCAAATCGGGATCATCATGCCTACTGTCAATGTTATATCTACTTCTAGCCTTGGTTTTGAACACTGCCCACCAATTTTGACGATCTTTTTTTGTTGAAGGATAGGGGCTATAGTAAACTTGATGACATTGTTGAGCTAACACAAAGGGTTCATCGCTGCCAAGTATCGACTTGTAATTAACTTCAACAAGATTGTGTCGAGGATCAATGCGAACTCCTCTGGTTGGGTCAAACCAATGACATTTGAAAAGTACAATCTTCTTTCCCTCACCAAAATATTCAACCTTAATGATATCTTCCAAAATACCATAGAAGTCTTTATCATTATCATTATAACAACTCCCTTTTACACAAACGCCACTGTTCATTGTCGATCGAGAGCGACCATGCGCCACTGTGTGAAATTTGAAACCATTCACAAAATATCCATTGTAACACACTACCACGTTAGAAGGTCCATGCGCTAGTTGCGCAATTTCATGATTCACTTCTTGATAATGACTTGCAACCTGATAGTTAATGCCTTAATGGGGTAAGTAAATGTTCAAAATAGTACAAATTAAATATCTGTGTACTAAAACTAGTAGCATTTACTTACATACTGCTTAAACCATGAGGCAAATTCAGCATCTCTTATTTTCTCCAAGTCATCATCACTAGTATGCGGTCTTCTCACTTTGATCATCTCATCAAAAATCCTAAGTCAATGGACAGGAATCTATTCATGATAATATATATTGTTTCAAGAATATTATCAAACTGGCTGTACAACACGAGATGCTTACTCAATATATGGAAGTACTTCATCACAATTCTTTAGGACATATATCTCCATTGATTTATACTCTTCTTTTGTCAAAGTTCTCCTTTTCTTTGTTTTCACACTCATTGGTCGTCCAGGATATGTGAAAATTGAAAGTTGTCCCGTGTTTTCATCTTCACCCCCATCATCATTACGAACAGCTTGAGTGGACCTTGTTTCTACATCATCTTCAAAATATAGAGCACAAAAAGATGCAATTTCCTCAACAATATATGCTTCACATATTGATCCTTCTACACAAGCTTGATTCTTCACTTTCTTTTTCAGATGATGAAGAAACCTAATCATCAAAGCTTATCTTCAGCATAAGTCTACCCAAAAAATTGTAAAGTATGTGTAATAGCAATCTAGTACAGATTCATACCTCTCAAAAGGGTACATCCACCTATATTGAACCGGTCCTCCCACTTTAGCCTCATACGGCAAGTGCATACATACATGTTCCATTGAATCAAAAAATCCAGGTGGAAAGATCTTTTCAAGTTTGCAAAGTGTTTCAATAATACTTGCTTCTAACAATTCCATATGGCTGACAGTCAACTCAGTAGCGCAAATGTCTCGGAAGAAATCAGAAAGCTCAGTCACTGCATGCCAAATTGGATCTGGGACCATATCACGAAAAGCAATTGGAAGCAATCGTTGCATGAATACATGACAATCATGACTTTTGAGACCGTAAAACTTCCCATCTGTCAAGTTCACACATCTTCCTATGTTAGACACAAAACCATCAGGCAATTTAAGCTCCTTCGTCCAAGCACAAACCTTCATTTGGTCATCTTTACTCAAGACATATTTAGAAGTAGGTTTATACAATCTTCCATTTCTTTCAATCAAATGCAAAGCTGGACGATGACAATAAATTGCTACATCCTTGCGAGCTTTATCATTATCTTTAGTTTTCCCTTTCACATCCATCATTGTGTTGAAAACATTGTCAAATGCATTTTTTTCCACATGCATGGCATCTAGGTTATGGCGAATTAGATTTGTGTGCCAATATGGAAGCGCCCAAAAAATGCTCTTCTTTGCCCAATGATGGGTGATACCATAGCCCAATGGCTTTTTTACATGACATTTTGTTCCAAATGTAATATCTGGGATGCTGTCAATATCTCTTAATACATCTTGGCCTGATAATCTAGTAATTGGAGGATCATGCTCCACTCTCTTCATAAATTGGTCTCTTTGTCGTCTGAATGGATGATTTTGTGGTAAGTGTTGACGATGACAGTCAAAAAAGCATGGTTTTCCCCCATGCTGCAATGTGAATGACTTCACATCACTCATGCAATAAGGACATGAAAGTTTCCCATGAGTGCTCCATCCAGATAGCATGCCATATGCAGGAAAATCACTTATTGTCCAAAGCAAAGCAGCCCGCATGAAAAAGTGTTCCTTCTTATAAGAATCATATGTTCGAACACCACCCATCCAAAGTGTTTGTAACTCATCTATTAAAGGTTGCAAGAAGATATCAATATTTTGGGAAGGACTGGTTGGACCCGGGATGACCATATTAAGTAATATAGATGATTGTTTCATACACATCCACGGTGGTAAATTATAAATAACAAGCATTACCGGCCAACAAGAATATGGTTTTGCGCCGTGCTTAAATGGATTAAAACCATCAGTGCAAAGTCCCAATCTGAGATTCCTTGCATCAGCAGCAAAAGATTCATGTGTAGAATCAAAATGATGCCATGCTTCACCATTTGAAGGATGCATTAACACACCTTCAGGTGCTTTATTTTCTGCATGCCAGATCATATTCTCTGCAGTCTTCTTTGACATGAAAAGTCTCTGAAGTCTTGGGATGAGTGGAAAATACCGTAGAACTTTGAAAGGAACTTTTTGGCCCCATTTGAGTTTGATGGCTTGTGTCGAGGATGGCCACAAGAACAAATCTCCAAATTTTCTGTCTCCTTGTAAAACAACATGCAGTTATTCATACAAACATCAATCTTTTTGTAACCTAGACCAAATGCTTCCATCTTCTTCTTCATCTGATAATAGTTACTCGGTAGTTTATCATTCTCTGGCAGCATACCTTTTATAATGGTGATGATGCGATTAAAACAAGAGACACTCATGTTGAACTCAGATTTACAGTTCAACAACTGCGACACTGCAGACAATATAGTGTACTTCTTGCAGCCGCTCCACAATGGCTCATCGGCATCATTCAACAGTGTATACACGTTCGGTGCGGCTGCTGGTTGTTCTTGATTCAAGTTCATTGGTTCGTCGCCAGAATCACTCCCAATATTCGAATAGAATGCATCTCTAACCATGTCAGTATAAGGGTTTTCTATCTGTGGTTCAGAAGTTGTCGGTCCAGTGACAACATTATCAAAGTCAGATGATTGACAAACATCTCTCTCAGTAGGATTATTTGTCGGATTGTGACAAAACCCTTGATAGTATAAATGGTGTCTCACTTCATCATATTTGCGAAATGTTTCCTTTCCACAATTCACACATGGACATCTTATTCTATCACCACTTAAGAACCAAAGATTGGATGTTGCAAAAGTGATATATATTTCTACTGCATTCTTGTGCTCTTCAGTCACAAATCCATTTTGGTCTAAGCGGTCGCACATCCAAAAACTACCCAAGTCCATTTTTAATCCTATATTAATACACAAAAATTGGAACTAAATCCGCATTCATGTAGTAGGAAAATCATACTGCAAGTAAGATCATGAAAAAATCTGAAATGATTCAAAGATAGAGACCACTAAACAACTAAACATTCAATATCCTCATAGTCTCGCACATAGCCTTCACTTATAGAAATCAGATGAATAAAAACAATCAAGTATCCAGGGTATAAGGTGATTTATAAACTACCCCTACCCCTCTACCGGAAAAAAATCATAACATTTTATTTGTTGCGTGGCAGCACACACTTTGTTGGTTGGTTGCTGAATAACAAATCTTGAATATTTGTGCGTAAACTTTTAAAGACTCCACATAATGCATTGTTGTACGAATAACTGAAAACATATGCTTTGTTGGTTGGGTTTGTTTCAATCTTGACTCGTAGGATGAACCGAAACTGTATCGGTTTCTACCGTATTACGTCTGGGGAGCAGTGATTCACAATTCAAATACACAACCTTTTATTTTCTTTTCTATGGTAACTATTTGAATTGGGTTTTTTAGTATTTTTCTCATGATGTGTAAATCTTTGAAATTATGAAGGTCGAGCTGAAATGGAAACAGGGACGAGAAGAAAACCCGCTGCCATTGGTAGTGCTGCTGCTGCAGAGTGTAAATGGAATACTAGAACAGCTTTGGGTGTGATTAACCAGAATCTAGTTGGGTCTACTACTACTAATCAAACTGGTTATCCCTGTATTGTTACAAAACGAGCCTTGACACAGTATCGTCTCATTTCCTTTCCCCTCTTTCTCTCTCTCTAATAATAGACTCCAATTTCATTCGTGCTCCATCTACTACTGGGTTTCTGTGTTTGCTTATTTTGTTTGAATGTCTATTCGTTCTGCAGAGAATGTATTATTTACGATGAGTATAGTGTGTAGTCGGTAACAGTGTGTAGTCGGTAAATTAACTCCAGAATACAAACTCAAGTAAGTAATAGTATAGTGTGTAGTCGGTAAATTAACTCTACAGAGGCGCAGACAGCCAAACACAACAAGAGAATGAGAGAGCATAAAGCATGTATGTTAGTCGCCTGTAAAAGTTGCAAAATTACCGTCAGTGATGGAGAATATTACTAGTAGACTCCCAAATGAAATGTCTTAAGCCCTATCTTCAACTCAGCAATTCACCTCTGCGAAACGCAAACACAAGAAGAGAATGAAAGAGCCGCGGAGCAAGTACCATGTTCGCCAGTTAGGGTTGCAAAATTACAGCTAGAGAAGAGATTCACAAGTTAGGGTTACAAAATTAGAGCAAGAGAAGAGAGTATTACCAGTTTGGTTTTTTCCCAATCTTCAATCAACAGAGATGGACACTCGAGAAGACTGGTCGACTGGTGTGCGACTTCAGACATGGAGACTCGAGAAGAAGAGGGCGAGAGGAATCGTCGCTCGTTGAGTGAAATTGAGTAGTAAGAGTAAATAAGATCTGCTTTTTTACTGATAATTACTATTCATATATTATTGTTTAAAAAACTAAGTATTCATATTATATTTTAGACTAAAATATCTTTTATACAGTACAATATATATTCATAATTTTTGTCACTCTTTCTTTTCATTTTTATCGGTAGAGTTATAAATAAGATTTGAAAGGTTTATACAGCGTAATTTTTTAGATATTATCATAAATAATACAAAGTTATTATTACTTTCAAAATTTTTAGAATTGTATATGTTTATGTTTTTCATTTTTTTTAAATAAATACATTTGATTATTATTAAAAGGGTATCTAATTGTGATATTTTATATTGGTATATAAATAGTTTTATATTTTTTAAAGACTATAAGTTTTAAATTGATCAATTTATAAATAAAGAAAATAAAAAATAATCTAAATAGTCATAATATCTCAACAACTTTCAGTATAGATTTAAAAAACAATAGTTGTAAACCGACACAAATGAAAAAACTTTTTAAAGCTATTATCCATTATATAAATTCTTTTTTATTTTGATAGAATTTTTTATTTAAAATCTATTAATTAATTACATGATATCAATATGTTTAATGAGAAAAAACATTGTATATTTAGAGAATGTTAGGGATATCATTAATTGGTACGTATTAGCTTTACTTCATGTAACAAGGGTGTATTGTAAATAGGCACTCAAATATGAGCATATATTTTTTGGGTATTTCAAACAGATTTGTATTTCTCCAACAGAAATTATTGTAGCTAAAATTTATTTATCTCCAACGGAATATTCCGTAGGAAATATCATATTTGCTACAGAAATTTCCGTAGGAAATATCATATTTGCTACGGAAATTTCCGTAGGTAACTATTAGCGACAGAATAAATTGCTGAAACTATGGCGCCAACTTTTTCCATTTTGCCGCCAAATATTTGCTACGGAAATTATACTCTATTCCGACGGAAAACAACTCCTACAGAAATTCTGTAGCAAAATCTGTTGCTGATATAGGAGGATAAGGTGTTAAGGAAGAAAATATATGTTCGTCACTAATATAGTATTATTCTGTCGCTAATAGTGACTTACACCTACGGAAAAATTCCGTTGGAAAAATTCCGTCACTAATACTATGCTTTTCTTGTAGTGTTACTTGTATGACCTTGCATTTTCTATGCATCGGTCCTTGTGACTTTCATAAGTCTCCTTTTGGAATTCACATCTTGTGATTGTTGGTGTGTTCCACACCCTTCGTGCTTCTTTGGCCTTAGGCAGCATGGTTTCTAAGCTTCCGTTTTAACTGGCTTATGCCATGTTCGTTGGTGTGTTTGTACACTTTCCGTATTCAATTCGGTTGATTATTCATCAATTGGGTACTCTTGTCCCGAAGTTTATTACTTCTGTTACCAGTTTGATCCTCTAAAGATAAACTTCCAGTTCCTTATGCTACTGCAATAGGAATAAACGTTGCCTCCTTTGTGCGGTATTTCATCGCTTGGTGCAGACTCCTGGTTTGTTGCTCGGTCTGTCTACCATCTTTTATTTATCAACTCCATATCATCATGTGATTCATTCACATACATTGGTCGCTTGTTGCGCACCATGTTTGTATTTATTTACGACATTGGTTTCCATGGCATTCGCTATTACCTTAGCTTCTACTCATGGATCTCTACCATTTATACAATGGTTCGCCATATATTTGACTGATTACAGAACATGGTATTCTTTTTGTTTTTGAGCTCCTTGAGCGTTATTTACTTCACACTTCCCGTTTACACATATCGTGTTTCTTCTAACCGGTTACTCTTCGGTTTTCAACAATTGCTATAATAGCTTATTCCCACATTGCTTGGCGATCATTGTATGCTCAAGCTTCACTACATTAGTAGTTCTGAAAGAGATATATTTTCAGACATTCACTGATAACGAGTGGTATCCTCGCTTGTTAGTTATTAAACGATCTTACTGGTGCCGGTCTTGGCAACTCTCCATATGGCTCACAACGGGTTTTGCAACCGTTGGATTATGTATTGTAGTAGGTTTATGGCATACTAGCCACGCCGCCTAGAACTCTGCCCATCTGAGGTTGTTCACAAGCATTGCTTATCCGCATACCATCAAATGGCATGGAGGTATTACTGGGCTCCATGATAGGATCATCACATCACGCTTCCGTTCGTTGGATGCCCCTTTTAAGTATCTTGGTATTGATCGGTACCATTTGTTAATTTAGGGTATCCCCTGGCAAGTGGGATCCCTACGGTGTTCTAACCGAGTGTTCATTCTAGCTCTTGTGCTCTTATAACGACATTTCGTTCTTCACCCTTCAAGGATTGCTCCTGGGTGTTGTTAAGTGATGCCATTTAATTTGGCTCACACTTGGGGTATGTTTAGCTCATTACCCCGCTTGCGGTTCTGGATTTTAATTTTCCCATTTAGGGTTATCGTGTCTCCCATTCTTAGGGTAGACCATGATTATCTCTCCTTTATATACTTGATCGGTTTGATATCCTCTTCGGTGATGGATGGTATTCTCCGGTACCTTATATGGTCATTTTGGGTATTCATTCCAGCTAACATGCTTTTGCTCCAATATCCTTGAGACATATCCGATGTCTTGCTCAATTACTAGTGTTTTTTGCATTTCTTAATTCTTAATCATCCTCATGGAGTGTGTTCTTGACTCCTTTAGCTTGTAAGCTTATCTGAGTTCCTTCGTTCGTTCGAGGTGTCCAACTGTCCTGGTTTGAATTTACTTCCATGTCCGTAGAACAGAGTTGACTACTTCCCGTGTTTCGTACACCACTTATATACATATGTGGTGTATCTTATTGGTACGTTACCACTTACCTGACTAACTCACAAATGGTCTGTCAGGTCCGCAAGCTCCTTCGGAATGCGGTCATCCCACATCCCGTATTTGGGTACACTCGTAGTGCTTGTCACACGCCTAGGTGAAGTATTTTATTGTCAACTCCTCTTGTATCATTCTATGATAACTTACCGTGATTCCTCTGGTTGGTTTTAAAAATCTGAGGTTTAAAAAGAAAAGTTTGGTTTTTAAAGAAAAGTTTTGAGTTTGAAAGAAAACTTTTCTTGGTGTTGCCAAGTTTAAGGTCTCGACCAAGTCCAGCTTCTCGCTGACTGGTATGTTCTTAATACAATGGTCAGGCCGTTAGGCCTTTCCAAGGTTTCATTCTTCAAGTTCTTAGGTTTGGTAATCCTACCTTTGCTTCCATTGTCATGGTGGTACTTTAGTAAGTACTTGTTGGTCATTAAAAGTCTTTTAATTTGTCCTGTTGTTGCTGCACTAGCCTTGGCAAGTGCACGGGTAGGTCAGTTTTCAGGTTAGCATATTCCGGTTATAGTATTATTTCCATCCGTATTTGGTGGTTTCATTGGATCTTCCTTTGATCCTTTGATCTTAGTGATCAATTACCTGAGTAGCTTCTCAGCGTTCTTGACCAAGTTGTCGTTAATTTGGGTGCTTTCCCGATCCCTGGGGTTCTCTGTGTACCTTGCTTCGTTGCTCGTTCCCACGCCTTTACGGTGGTTACCGAGGCTTGACTGATCCTTAGGAACTATGTTGTAGTCCTGTTGGTGTCAGTTTAATGGATGCTCTCATAGTTGTCTGTACTATGTCATTCGGGTGTTACTGCCTTTTGGCATTGTAGGTTTGGAGTTATCCAACCTTGGCTAATTCCTTAGTCGGTTTGCACACCGTTGTTGCTATTATCAAGCATTGCAGTCCGCAGACTCTTTTGTCTCGGGTCTTGTTACTCCGCCTTTTCGCTTCATTATGTGGTTGTGCTTCCCTTCTTGCCGGCTGTGCATGGTTCTCGCGACTGCGAAGCACGTCGCCCCATGGTGCCATAAATTCAGTTATCCGATGGTTAGTGAAATACCCCTAACTAATAAAACATTGATTAAACATATAATCAATTAAATTAAGGCCTAAACATGCCTTAAAAATAAATTAAACATAACAATGTTTAACAGAAAGCAAGAATTGCACCCTTTGACCTTTTAGGGTGATTATATGCCCAAACGAACTCCGTTGGACCTAAACTTTTGACCTAAGCCTTATAAATTATAAATGAACACATTAAAACCGTTTCCAAGGGAAACCAAGCTTACGAACTCTCTAGAACGCAAAATGTGCACTATGTTCCTAAAAGCACATTTTTGTGAGATTGTCTCCAAAATGAGCTTTGTTTGATTTTAGGGTCTTGAATACCCTTAAATATACTAATGTGACATAATTTACCACATTATAATGCCTAATTCAAAGTTTTTCAAAAAATCAGAAATATGTGCATTGGTTTGTAAATAGTAACCAAATAGTGCAAAATAACACTTAAATATCTTAATCATGCCTATGGTCAATATGTACCCCTTGACCTTGGCTATTATTTCCGCCAGTTTAAGGCTTGTAACCAAGCATGTAACCGTCCCCATTTGCAATTAAATATGACTCACCACTTCTACTTTATTAAAGTAAAGTTAAGTACACTTTTATCATTATTAAACTAACAAGCTTATCATCCCACCTCATCTGATCATTGCCGCCAACTCATAGCTTGCTTCAGCCTTAGGAAAGCTCTCCAAAATATCTTCTAATGAGTCATCAACTACTATACACTAAAGTAACATTAAATGTCATAAAAGGCAAAATTGACTTACTTTCCCCACTTACCTCCTTCCCAGCCGTAAGTTCAGCATCCAAAGCTCCCTTTCTTCCTCCATTCACGCCAGCTACCAGATAATTTCGGAGAAGAACACCATTTGATCTAGGTAAGCTTCCAAAGCAATTTTATGTTCATTTTCTTCACCTTTCTTTCCTCTTTCCATTGAGCTATGCTTCAGCCATTTTCATCCATGTATGTAGTGTGTTTTGGAGGTTAAAAGAAGGAGTATACTCGGCTGTAACAAGGGAAGAAGGATGGAAGTTCTAAGCTTGATCATTTAAGGTAAAAACATGCATTAAGCATGATCTTCTTCATTCCTTTCATTTCCGGTGGTAAACCTTGGTTCCTTAGACTTTTTTTCTTCTCCTTTTCAAGTGGATTCAGTTGGTATACCAAGATCTCCAAGTAATAGCCATATCCATGCCAAAAATACCATTTTTGGCATCTTAATCAAGGTGAAAATTAGCCATCTTCTTGCCTGAGTTATTACGGTTTTAAGGCTTGATTTAGGAGAACTTTTGATGCTCTTTTGCTTCTGTAAAATTAGGCCGAATGAAATACCCCGAACTTAAATATAGGGATTTAAAATTAACCTAATACGTATTAAGGGCCCGAATGGTACCTAATAATAGGGAAGGAAAAAATCCAAAAAAGAAATAAACCTTAAAAGCAAGAAAAACCTAAATACCTTAAATAACCATAGGAGGTAAGACCTCGGTTAGCGTATTATATGGATTCTAAAGGTTAATAAGACCTAAATAATATATGGGAACAACCCCGAAGAAAACGGATCCAAATAGTATTAAAACGCTAATAGAACTTTAGAGCACGTTCTTCGAGAAACCCGAAAACGTGACTTTAAGTGGTCAAACAGACCCGTAAAAATTATAAATCATTAATTAATTATTAAGCATCTATGGGGCTTAATAGTCAATAAAATTAATTAAACGAGTAAATTCCGGAAAACGGGCCCGGTTAGTGAACGGTACCTAAACCGGGTAAAATAACGAGCGTTTTCTGTAAAAGACGAAAAACGCTCCATACATACTACATACTACCGGGGGCCGGTTTTTCTAGCTAAATAACCCCTCACACACATACATGTAACTAGCTAATTAAATAAGAGAGCCAAAAGCAAAAAGCAATAAAGTAAACATTACTTTATTTCCCTCCCTCTCACCTCACTCTCACATTCACTCACCTCTCTCTCTTTCCTCCTCTCTCTCACGATTTCTCCCTCCTCTCTCTCTGGTTGGCGCGATTTCATGGAGCTCCACAAGCCTCCAATGGCAACTCCATCTTCTCCTCCTTGCTCCATCCTCATGTAAGCTCCAAATCGAAAATAAATTGCATATTTGAACTCCCCTCATTCTCCTCTACACTTCTCTCTTTTCAAAATCCAAAAATGAGGAAGTTCATTTTCGGGGTATACCCCATTCAAAGAGAAAAGCACACCATTATGGAGCTTGGAGTCTCCTCTTTCCAACAAGGTATAAATCTCCACAAAAGATTCAAGTTTTCTCCATTTTTCTTTGGTAGCCGATTTTGGCTTGTAGTAATGCCTTGTTTTCCTCTCCCTTTTGAGCAAAATATCAACCCTCCAATGGTGGTGAGAGCACCTTCTTTGAATCAAGGGCTAAAACCCCTCCTAAAAGCTTCAAGAGGTAAACCCTAGAAATTTGTTTAAAACATCTTAATGAATTAGTATAAATCTAAGGGTTAGTATATTAATTATACTTGTTTTGTATGCTATGGGTGATGGGAATGGAGTTTGGCAACTCCATTCCCCACAAAACCGAATGGGACAAGAGAGAAAACAAGAGAAGAAATGGAGAAGAATGAAGGAATTAAAAGCTCAAGGTAAGAGCTCTTTATTAATGTTAATTTTGGTGCATTGGAGTAATGGAATGGGTAAACGAATAAAAGAAACCAAACTAATGTATTAGGATTGAAGTTATGAAGTTTTGAGTATTTGAGAGTAAGTTTGAGTATTTGTGCATTAGTATGTGAATTGTAGGCCTTTGAGCCAAATGGTTTGTATGAGTATTGGTATGGATGTTTGATGGAGTATTGGTGTATTGGGATGGATTTATATTTGTATTGATTGCTGGTAGGACCCTTGTAAGGGTGTGGCTAGATTAGGAATGGAATTGGTGAGATTTGG
Source organism: Limonium bicolor (assembly GCA_023374045.1). Classification (NCBI taxonomy): domain Eukaryota; kingdom Viridiplantae; phylum Streptophyta; class Magnoliopsida; order Caryophyllales; family Plumbaginaceae; genus Limonium; species Limonium bicolor. The sequence goes on along the minus strand of CM041783.1, from coordinate 46,653,055 downwards.
TAAGTGTGGCCAAGTAAGAAAAGTAGATGAACTATGGCAAAATTTTGGTAAGAATATGTGCACTTGTGGATGACTTGGTGAATGGGAGAACCAAGGTATGTATTGAGGATAGTAGAGATGTTTAATGACCATGGTATGGTGGTAGTAGTATGAGAAGTATAAGTGCAAAATCTGTAGCAAATGTATCAACATGCTTTGGGGAAGATGGGAAAGATTAGTGTGCAAGGATTGGTAAGAAGAGTGTTGGACTTGGGTGTAGGTAATGTAATGACTTGGAAATGTATTTGGGATGCTAGGAGTAACATTGGCGGAGGAAATATTGAATGGTAGGAGTTGTAGAAAAATCTGTAGCATTAGAGAATGAAAAACTGTTGTAGGTGTTGAAAGGAATTGAGGAAATTGTGTAAATTGTCTCATGGATTTGGTAATGGATTTGGTGGATGAAACAAGGTGCTTTAGGAAGCCTAAATGGCATTATATCATGTGGGATTACATGTAGGAAGATTGGGGAAGGAATTGGTAAGAAAAATTGAAAAACAAAGTCTGTAGCAGCTTTCTGCTACCGACCGACCCAGAGCCGGGTCGGACCGTGGGTCGGTCGGAGCTTAGGTAACGAAAATAAACCTCTCGGGAATGGACCGACCCAGGAGCCGTGGGTCGGACGTGGGTCGGTCGGACTCGGATTTTCTGTTGTCGAAGTTTCGCACTTCGACCGACCCAGAGGTGGGTCGGTCGGTGGGTCGGTCGGAACTTGGACAACAGACCCGAAACTCTCGGCAATGGACCGACCCAGGAGCGTATGGGTCGGTCGGAATAGTTCTGGGTCGGTCGGGAGAAATTTCAGAGAACGAAACTTACTGGAATGGACCGACCCAGGGTTGGGTCGGTCGGTGGGTCGGTCGACCCATAACTTACAAAAAAAAAAAAAAAAAAAACTAAAACTAAATGAATGTAACTAGTATATATATATATATATGTATGTATACCCACCTATACATATGTACATGTATATGTAAGCAAGTAAACCATTGTAAGTAGATAAAAGTAAGTAAATAAAATGTGGGTATAGGAATGTAAAGACTTAGTAAGTATGAGTTAGGGAGCGTAAGGATAATCGAATTAAATTAATGATAGTTAGATTAATTATTCGATTGTATGTATATCATAGGATTTGATTTGTGAACACCGGAGGGACATTGGGATACAAGTACAACGGTGAAAGGTATGATTTCTTCATGCCCTGTATCCTAATCTGGTTACCCCGATTTGTGTGCTTATTTGATCACCTAAATAAGATAAATGCATGAATCGGACTATATTGCACTTACTTGTGCTTGACTTATGTGTTCTTGGCATTTATTGCCTTGAACACTAGTTTGTATAATCCATGAAATATGTGGATGAAGATAAATTGTGTTTGTACCTTGTAGTGTACTTGTGTATTGTATTGTATTTCGTATGGATGTATATATGAGTTTGTACTGGACTATTGTGGCTTGAATGCTGACTTGTGCTAATTCCTAACTAGCTAACTCCTAACTTAAGTGAGTAAATTGGAATGAGTACAAGTCCGATATAGCTTCGGCCACGCGTGAGGATGAGGTGACACAAGAGGTTGGATCCGATTCCTGGTTCGTAAGCTGGTCCACGGCCCAAATCCCTTAAGTGGGTAGCATCCTGGATTAGTGAACCAAGTAAATCCCGGAGGTGGGACGGTGTAGTCCCCAGGGCCGGAGGTCCCGACGACTTAACTTGAGTAAGAGTAAGAGTAAGTAAGTATGGATCCGTAAGTATGAGTATGAGTATGTATGTGTATGAAGTAACGAGTAAAAGAGTAATCTCCACCCGATTAACCCGGGTGGACCAATGAAGCTAACCAGAATTGTATATTGTGTATGTACTGCGTATGTGTACTTGAGAACAAGGTAAGTAAGTATTTGATGGTATATGTATTCCTTGTATGTAATGAAATGTATGTATGTATGTCCGCGCAAGTTCATTGTTGTATCGTGTATAAGAGCATGTAAGCATGTATGTTGTATGAAAATGAACCGCATGTATACGACCAAGTGGTCGGCGTACCCTCACTAGTACGCGGGGTATGCGGTTATCATGCTCGGCGAAAGCTGACCCCTTCGGGGGACATTTTTAGTGTGCAGGTACTGAAGCCGGGGTGGCCAAGGAAAGAGACCGGTGGCTACGCATGGATAACTAGAAGTAGAACGTAGAGGTGTGCCAAGTGACACACCCTTGTATTTAGTAAGTAAGTAGTTTGTGAGGAATGGGTAGTGTATAAGTTCATGAGGAGTATGTATGAAATTGAAGGAAGTGGTGTAATTGTACTTGGAACCTAGTAAACTCGGTATGTAGATTGTATGGTATTGAACTTGGAGTATTGTAATGAATGGGATGTTGTAGTATTTGATTCGGTAATTGGAGTAGGTATGATAAGTGTGTAGTACTCGGATATTCCGGTCCATCAGACCGATGCTGTAAGTAGAAGTAGTGGCCTTGTTAGTCACGTGGGTGACTAACGGCATTGTATCACCCAATGTATGTAAGAATATATCCGCTGCGTGTATCTGGTATGTAAGGAGATTGGACGGTAAGTATTGTATTAATGGTAGGGGTGTTACAAAAAGTGGTATCAGAGCGAAGTATCGCTCTGATGACTGGAAGTACCGAGTTTAGGAATACCGAGTTAGGAATTAGAAGCTTAGGGCTAAGGGCTGAGTGTTAGCATTAGATATGCTAGTTAGGAACCACCGGTGAGTACCGGATACCTACAATACTAGTCCCGCCCGCCGCGAACCCCATTGTATAACTTGGGAAAGGACGCCAGAGAGAAGGAAAGTCCTCTCATACTCGGGGAAACCCGATCTGGCAGTGGTGAAATAATCATACAGTAAACAAGAACCTGACATATAGTAGATGCAAGGATTGGAAGCCCGGAAGGGATCCCGGTTAAACCACAATACCCGCACTCCATAGCGGTGGGACGAGCACTCCAACCACGAGGAGGCTGCAACTTACAACAGCATGGGGCGACGTGCTTAGCAGTCGCGAGACCCAGCTAGACAACCAACAGTAGGAAAGAAGCACTAACCATGCAATGAAAGGGAAAAAGGAGTAATGACAGAACCCGAGACACGAGTCTACGGGATAGTAATACTTGAAAAAAATACCACCGACGGTATACCAGCTGACTAAGGACATAGTCAGGAACGGTTAACTCCAAAAACCACAACGCCAAAGGGTTACAAACCTGGCCAACATAGCTCAGACAGCTACAAGGACATCCACGAGATATAATTCGACAGGACTACAACCGTAGTGCCTAAACAAGCTAAGGCTCAGTAACCACGGTAAACCGGTGGGAACGAGCAGCAAGGAAAGACATACCAAATAAAAAGGTGGATCTCCAAGGATTGGAGAGGTACCCTGATCAATGGCAACCATGTCCGACCTACTGAGAAGTTACTCAGAGGATTAGCTCACCTATTAAATGATCATTGGATCAATGGAGAAGTCGACAACTATCAAATACCAGTGAAAACCATACCGTGACCGGTATCGGCTTACCCAAAAACCACCAGTACCACGCACTTGCCACGGCAAGTGCAGTAATAACGGGAGCATTCAGGAGGGCTTTTAACATACCACAGGTACATAGTGATGTACCGTGACAACAGCGAAACAACTATAGGATCACAAATCCTGGAAGCTAGAGGAATCAAACCTTGGAAAGGCCTGACGGCCTGACCATTGTATTAAGAACATACCAGACAGCGGGAAGCTGGACCTGGTCAAGACCACAAACATGGCTATGCCATGTAGGACTTCTTTTGACACCGAACTATTGTTTCAAAACCCAAAATTTTTCTTTTAAAACCACAACTTTCCTTTTAAACCTTGGATTTCAAAACCAAACCAACAAAATTACGGTGAGTATCATAGAATGATACAAGAGGAGTTGACAATAGAATACTTCACCTAGGCGTGTGACGAACACTACGAGTGTACCCAATTACGGGATGTGGGACGACTGCACTCCGAAGGAGCTTGCGGGCCTGACATATAGTTAGGTAAGTGGTAACGTATCAGTATGGTACCCCACGTATGTATACATGTAGCGTACGACGCACGGGAAGTAGTCAACTCCGTTCTACGGACCATAAGTAAATTTTAACCAGGACAACTGGACACCTCAGACGATTAAGTACAAAGGAACTCATAGAATCCATCTGAAGATAAGGAATAAGAATTAGGAAGCGCGAGGAGCGCAGACTAGTAAGAATAGACATTGAATATGTCTCAAGATGTCAAACCAACCCATGACAGCTGGAAGGGATACCCAGCCTGAACACAGTAAGGCAAAAGCCTAACGTGAACACCACAATGCTCAACAAACGGGACAGAGTTCCCGAGAGCAGTCACAAGATTACCATAAAGTATAATCCATCGTTGGACAGGATCTTAAGCCTAGTCTAAACACTAGGAGGAGCATAAACAGTCTACCCAAGAACGGGAGACGCTATAACCCACAAGGGGATAACTCAAAATGCAATACCACAAGGCGGTATAGTTATCAGCCGGATGTAATGGCGTAACCTAACAACACCCAAGGAGCAACCTTGAAGGTTGTCGGAATTAACAACAATCAAACGAAGCGTCATAATCAGACCACGAAAGCTACAACGAACACTCGGTTAAGACACCGAAGGGATTTCGCTTAACAAGAAATACCCTAAATTACCAAAAGGCACTGATTACATCAGAATGCTAGAAAGGGCCTCCTATGAACGGAAGCGTGATGGCACGACTTACCATGGAGCCCAGTAATACCTCCAACCAATGGGGTACACAAGGAGTGAAAACAGATATAAGCAGCTTGCAAAGAGCATAGCTCGCAGCAACACGGCTTAAAAGCCATCAACCAACCATGTCAGGTAAACCTCAATGGTTGCATAACCCACACCATTTGGTGGCAAGACTTGCAAGAGATATTACCTCATACGACAAGAAATCAACAACTGGACCATCAGTTCAAACCCAACATCCTGAGTGGCTTGGAGTAATGGCCATCTCAGAGTCACTGTCACTAGAGCACCAGCCTAGTATACAGTTGACAAGCTTTTAATACCCTTCATGCCTACTGTAGCTAATAACACAGAGGCATAAGAATCAGGATAATGCCAACATTGGCCTAGACCACATTTGGACACTACGAGAAACCCAAGGGAAGGTACCCTCGTTAACTGAAGACCACCAATGCAGTGGTGATGCGAACCCTTAGGAAGGCTTCCACCTATTATAACAATAAGCCTATGCATATAGATATTGCCAAGGGGCAATGGAATAAGGAAATGAGATATCCAAACTATCACGACTCAAAGGAGCAAGTATACTTCACATGCACCTAAGCATGTGTGAACCACTGTATAAACACCAACATGGTAAACCTCGTCACGAGACTTATGAGCGGAAGCATACCCCTCAACAAGAACCTTCACTTGTCAGTGATAAAATACCCTCCAATTGGAGAACGGGACCAGAAAACCCTGGAAGTTTCTTGGGATGTCCCGGTGACGTACATATAAGAATAAAACTACACAGCTAGAGCCTGTAACCAATGCTCAGCTTAGAGAGGACAGTCATTGTCAAAACAATCAATGTGAGTGCACATTGCACACCATGAAGGATCAACGCTCAAGAGAGCTTGTAACCCGATAAATTACTTCACCCTTTGTCAACCAAGACACTTGGTAAAATGGTATCGTAAATGAGCAATAAGGAGAGGTAAGCTAACCTACACATGAAACCCGAGTTGAGATAAGGCATCTCCACAATGGGAAGATAATACCATTACGGTATGCAACAACAATCATCATACATATGAACTAGGAAACTCCTAGTGTACTTACACCATAGGGAAATGGCGCCAATGACAGTGGCAATGAGTAAAGAGAAAACGATCATAATAACAGAAACAGTAAGAACAATGTTGTACAATGAGTAAGAATACGGTGCGCAACAAGCGACCGCTATGAGGAAGTAGTTAGATAACGACACGGAGTATAAGTATGGAAGACAGGCAAAAATATTCTTTTCTATCACATAAGTGACTTACTGTCAAGCGTTTACGCCTCTGCACTCTGTATGACTGAGTGTTTTGGCATTGCACTTGTTCAGCTAATGATCTAATGATGGTTAGGGATATGGAGAATGTAAACCGTAGTAAATCCTTCCTTTCACCACAAACACGGCATAAGCCAGTTAAGCAAGCTTAGCAACAAACCGTGCAGCTTAAGGCCAAAGAAGCACGAAGAGTGTGAAACACACTAACAATCACAAGGTGTGAATTCCATTGGAATAAAAGGGTGAAAGAGACTTAAGAAAGTCATTAGGACCGATGCATATCAAGGCAAGGTCATACAAGTAAAGACACTTGTACTGAACCAGAAGAACTGGTATGATCCAGAATCTATTGACAACAGAGGAAGCACTACAACTAAATAGTGGCTTAACCTCGCCCGACAATAAGTCGGAGGAACTTAGTAAATAATCGTGGGAGCACGGATAGCAGGTGCAGTAGATTACCAGAGAGCTGGTTACAACCTAAAACTCATCGAGTTCGAACACAGTAAAAGAGTACCGAATTTGTCTAGTAAACCTTATTCCCATAATAGACGGATAAAAGGTTATGTATAACACATTAAGGATAACAAGAAGGGTGAATAACCCAAGTTATCAGGGTCGCGCAGCAGAAGCTAGTGGGCCCTAGCTAGGACATAATACACCTAGTAAGTATAGTAGAAGGACTATTAATGCCTTGAAGCCTAATAGGCTAGAACCAAATTGTTCGTGAGTTAAATAAACTCATAGAGGAATTCTTGGTGCAAGGACTAAACCATTGGTATGGTTAAGACCCTTTTGACCAGAGCATATTGTATAGTGTACCATAGTGAAGCTAAACGCTTCAGATTGCCCAAATTGATTAAACCAATGTTTAATAATAATAACATATGGTAGATTACGTGGGCGTAATCCCTTTTAAGGGGGGTAGAGCGAAAACCGCATAATGTAAGCTTTGTGAATAAAACACATAAACCATAATGTGCATAGCACAAATGAGAATCAAATTAATGATTGATACTATGTTAAATAGACATAAGTACTCGTCCATATTGTAATTATGGTAAATAAGCATTAGATATGCAAATACCATAGGGTGAATATACCCATCGTGTAACCCAGTGTAAGGGTATTAGTAAAGAAGAGTAATGAGTAGTGGACGGAACTCCACAAGTATTGTAACTCTTGAAGAAGTAGTATGAAGTAAATGAGAATAGTAGATGAATGAATTCTAAAGAGTAGTGTATTCGTAAGTAAAATTATCGGAAGTAAATTGAGAACAATTAAACTCTACAAGTATGATAATTCCTAATTAAAATATTTGAAACAATTGAGGGTAATGGAGGGAAGTAGTGAAGGTTGATGAAATGAGCACTTAGGTATTGAACCATGGAGTAAAGCATTTTGGAAATAGAGTGAGGATGATTGATGGATCGAATCCATCCTTTGGAGATGTATGAATGACTAGGGAGAATTAAAGATAAACATGGAAATAATGGAATTAATTGCTTGTTGAAACTGACGTGGGAAGTCGAACTTGATCCTGATCAGATCAGGGGAAACCGAACACAAATTGGGGTGGAAAGATAGTTCAACACTGATGCTGATCACATCAGGGTCGAATGATTCTTGAAGCTCCCCTTAAGTGGTCACAAGAATCACACTTAGGATAGAAGTAATGAATAGAAATTGGAATTTGGAGTTGTATGTTTTAGAAAATTTTAATTGGTAGTGGTGAAAGAATTTCTTAGTATGGAGAATGAGAACCTACTAGAAGTGTGTATTGAAGGAAATAGTAAGGTAGTATGTTGTATTATTCCAAAGGCAGCGGGACATAGAGGAGTCCTGTGTCCAGACGACCTTGGTGCCTGAGGGATTGTAAGTGTATTGCATCGCTTTGGGGATAGCTTTGCACTGTAGTATGTATGAACCGTGTAATGAGGAACCGGATGATTGGTAGGAATGCGGATTGGAGTAACTATTGTATATTGTATAGTATAGTACGGTAGGTAGGAACCTTGAGGGATGGATTTGGAAATCGTAAGGAGGAAGGATGTATGACTTTGGTACTAGACAAGTATAAAGGAGTAAGTATAGTAATCCCATAACCTCGAACAACTTTGAGGACAAAGTTTTTAAGGGGGGTAGATTGAAATACCCCGAACTTAAATATAGGGATTTAAAATTAACCTAATACGTAATTAAGGGCCTAATGGTACCTAAGTAATATTGGTAAGGAAAAATAAATCCAAAAGAAATAAATAAACGCTTAAAAGCAGAAAAACGCTAAATAAGCGTTAAATAACCATAGGAGGTATGAGACCTCGGTTAGCGTATTATATGGATTCTAAAGGTTTAATAAGACCTAAATAATATATGGGAACAACTCCCGAAGAAAACGGATCCAAATAAAGTATTAAAACGCTAATAGAACTTTAGAGCACGTTCTTCGAGAAAACCCGAAAACGTGACTTTAAGTGGTCAAACAGACCCGTAAAAATTATAAATCATTAAATAATAATTATTAAGCATCTATGGGGGCTTAATAGTCAATAAAATTAATTAAACGAGTAAATTCCGGAAAACGGGCCCGGTTAGTGAACGGTACCTAAACCGGGTAAAATAACGAGCGTTTTCTGTAAAAGACGAAAAACGCTCCAACTAGCATACTACACGGGGGCCGGTTTTTACTAGCTAAATAACCCCTCACACACATACATGTAACTAGCTAATTAAATAAGAGAGCCAAAAGCAAAAAGCAATAAAGTAAACATTACTTTATTTCCCTCCCTCTCACCTCACTCTCACATTCACTCACCTCTCTCTCTTTCCTCCTCTCTCTCACCGATTTCTCCCTCCTCTCTCTCTGGTTGGGCGATTTCATGGAGCTCCACAAGCCTCCAATGGCAACTCCATCTTCTCCTCCTTGCTCCATCCTCATGTAAGCTCCAAATCGAAAATAAATTGCATATTTGAACTCCCCTCATTCTCCTCTACACTTCTCTCTTTTCAAAATCCAAAAATGAGGAAGTTCATTTTCGTGGGTATACCCCATTCAAAGAGAAAAGCACACCATTATGGAGCTTGGAGTCTCCTCTTTCCAACAAGGTATAAATCTCCACAAAAGATTCAAGTTTTCTCCATTTTTCTTTGGTAGCCGATTTTGGCTTGTAGTAATGCCTTGTTTTCCTCTCCCTTTTGAGCAAAATATCAACCCTCCAATGGTGGTGAGAGCACCTTCTTGAATCAAGGGCTAAAACCCCTCCTAAAAGCTTCAAGAGGTAAACCCTAGAAATTTGTTTAAAACATCTTAATGAATTAGTATAAATCTAAGGGTTAGTATATTAATTATACTTGTTTTGTATGCTATGGGTGATGGGAATGGAGTTTGGCAACTCCATTCCCCACAAAACCGAATGGGACAAGAGAGAAAACAAGAGAAGAAATGGAGAAGAATGAAGGAATTATAAAGCTCAAGGTAAGAGCTCTTTATTAATGTTAATTTTGGTGCATTGGAGTAATGGAATGGGTAAACGAATAAAAGAAACCAAACTAATGTATTAGGATTGAAGTTATGAAGTTTTGAGTATTTGAGAGTAAGTTTGAGTATTTGTGCATTAGTATGTGAATTGTAGGCCTTTGAGCCAAATGGTTGTGTATGAGTATTGGTATGGATGTTTGATGGAGTATTGGTGTATTGGGATGGATTTATATTTGTATTGATTGCTGGTAGGACCCTTGTAAGGGTGTGGCTAGATTAGGAATGGAATTGGTGAGATTTGGTAAGTGTGGCCAAGTAAGAAAAGTAGATGAACTATGGCAAAATTTTGGTAAGAATATGTGCACTTGTGGATGACTTGGTGAATGGGAGAACCAAGGTATGTATTGAGGATAGTAGAGATGTTTAATGACCATGGTATGGTGGTAGTAGTATGAGAAGTAATAAGTGCAAAATCTGTAGCAAAATGTATCAACATGCTTTGGGGAAGATGGGAAAGATTAGTGTGCAAGGATTGGTAAGAAGAGTGTTGGACTTGGGTGTAGGTAATGTAATGACTTGGAAATGTATTTGGGATGCTAGGAGTAACATTGGCGGAGGAAATATTGAATGGTAGGAGTTGTAGAAAAATCTGTAGCATTAGAGAATGAAAAACTGTTGTAGGTGTTGAAAGGAATTGAGGAAATTGTGTAAATTGTCTCATGGATTTGGTAATGGATTTGGTGGATGAAACAAGGTGCTTTAGGAAGCCTAAATGGCATTATATCATGTGGGATTACATGTAGGAAGATTGGGGAAGGAATTGGTAAGAAAAGAATTGAAAAACAAAGTCTGTAGCAGCTTTCTGCTACCGACCGACCCAGAGCCGGGTCGGACCGTGGGTCGGTCGGAGCTTAGGTAACGAAAATAAACCTCTCGGGAATGGACCGACCCAGGAGCCGTGGGTCGGACGTGGGTCGGTCGGACTCGGATTTTCTGTTGTCGAAGTTTCGCACTTCGACCGACCCAGAGGTGGGTCGGTCGGTGGGTCGGTCGGAACTTGGACAACAGACCCGAAACTCTCGGCAATGGACCGACCCAGGAGCGTATGGGTCGGTCGGAATAGTTCTGGGTCGGTCGGGAGAAATTTCAGAGAACGAAACTTACTGGAATGGACCGACCCAGGGTTGGGTCGGTCGGTGGGTCGGTCGACCCATAACTTACAAAAAAAAAAAAAAACTAAAACTAAATGAATGTAACTAGTATATATATATATATATATATATATATATATATATGTATGTATGTATACCCACCTATACATATGTACATGTATATGTAAGCAAGTAAACCATTGTAAGTAGATAAAAGTAAGTAAATAAAATGTGGGTATAGGAATGTAAAGACTTAGTAAGTATGAGTTAGGGAGCGTAAGGATAATCGAATTAAATTAATGATAGTTAGATTAATTATTCGATTGTATGTATATCATAGGATTTGATTTGTGAACACCGGAGGGACATTGGGATACAAGTACAACGGTGAAAGGTATGATTTCTTCATGCCCTGTATCCTAATCTGGTTACCCCGATTTGTGTGCTTATTTGATCACCTAAATAAGATAAATGCATGAATCGGACTATATTGCACTTACTTGTGCTTGACTTATGTGTTCTTGACATTTATTGCCTTGAACACTAGTTTGTATAATCCATGAAATATGTGGATGAAGATAAATTGTGTTTGTACCTTGTAGTGTACTTGTGTATTGTATTGTATTTCGTATGGATGTATATATGAGTTTGTACTGGACTATTGTGGCTTGAATGCTGACTTGTGCTAATTCCTAACTAGCTAACTCCTAACTTAAGTGAGTAAATTGGAATGAGTACAAGTCCGATATAGCTTCGGCCACGCGTGAGGATGAGGTGACACAAGAGGTTGGATCCGATTCCTGGTTCGTAAGCTGGTCCACGGCCCAAATCCCTTAAGTGGGTAGCATCCTGGATTAGTGAACCAAGTAAATCCCGGAGGTGGGACGGTGTAGTCCCCAGGGCCGGAGGTCCCGACGACTTAACTTGAGTAAGAGTAAGAGTAAGTAAGTATGGATCCGTAAGTATGAGTATGAGTATGTATGTGTATGAAAGTAACGAGTAAAAGAGTAATCTCCACCCGATTAACCCGGGTGGACCAATGAAGCTAACCAGAATTGTATATTGTGTATGTACTGCGTATGTGTACTTGAGAACAAGGTAAGTAAGTATTTGATGGTATATGTATTCCTTGTATGTAATGAAATGTATGTATGTATGTCCGCGCAAGTTCATTGTTGTATCGTGTATAAGAGCATGTAAGCATGTATGTTGTATGAAAATGAACCGCATGTATACGACCAAGTGGTCGGCGTACCCTCACTAGTACGCGGGGTATGCGGTTATCATGCTCGGCGAAAGCTGACCCCTTCGGGGGACTTTTTAGTGTGCAGGTACTGAAGCCGGGGTGGCCAAGGAAAGAGACCGGTGGCTACGCATGGATAACTAGAAGTAGAACGTAGAGGTGTGCCAAGTGACACACCCTTGTATTTAGTAAGTAAGTAGTTTGTGAGGAATGGGTAGTGTATAAGTTCATGAGGAGTATGTATGAAATTGAAGGAAGTGGTGTAATTGTACTTGGAACCTAGTAAACTCGGTATGTAGATTGTATGGTATTGAACTTGGAGTATTGTAATGAATGGGATGTTGTAGTATTTGATTCGGTAATTGGAGTAGGTATGATAAGTGTGTAGTACTCGGATATTCCGGTCCATCAGACCGATGCTGTAAGTAGAAGTAGTGGCCTTGTTAGTCACGTGGGTGACTAACGGCATTGTATCACCCAATGTATGTAAGAATATATCCGCTGCGTGTATCTGGTATGTAAGGAGATTGGACGGTAAGTATTGTATTAATGGTAGGGGTGTTACACCGAAGAACAGCCCTTGTTGCCTTTGCATTTCTAAGGTAATTTTACCTTGAATTTGTACATTAAAACACTTCCCATGGTTAGCTCATGCTTAGAGTCTAATCATGTCTTGTTTGATGTATAAAAATAGGTAAATCAAGCTGTGGAAAAATCTTCCCTAAGGTGCCGAGGCCAAACAAGGCCTTAACCTTGCTAAATCAAGGTATAAATCACTTAAACCTTGATATATTAATACATGTTTAAGCTTATGTATATGTATTGCCGTGAGTGAACATAGTTTAAATGGTCTGATTTTGACCTTAGGTGGTTAAGGAAATGACTTAGTAAATTTATCTAAGTAATTAAGTAACATAAAGGTCAAATTAAGACTTTATGTGGAAGATTGGTAATTAATGGAAAATATATGGTGAGGCCGAGAGTTTATATGTATTTTGGGGCATTTATGTGTAATTTATTTTATAAGCTAATGTTTGTAATAAGTCCATGTACTTTAGGCCATTTTAATTATGTATATTTAGTTTAAATTAAGTTTTAGGTAATAAATAGTATTACCAAAAAGAATAGGGGCTTAAACTATAATTAAATCAAATTTGGGGGCTAAATAATAATAAAGCCGAAAATTAGGTGTTAAAAGGATTTAAAATAAAAATTATAAGATTTTAAAAAGTTTTGGGGTTAATTTGTAAGTTCTGGAAAATTAGGGGTTAAAACCATAAATAAGGGAAAGAAATGGTCAAGGCTGTATTAAGGAGGTCAACCTTGACCATAGGGTAGGTTTTGACCAAATTAGATTAGTTAAATAACTTATTTAAGGTTATATAATAAGATAAGTAGTAAATTGTAACATTTTTATAACATATGGGGTATATATGGAGATTATCGAAACTTAAGGGTGTAAAATGGTATTTTAAACACCCATGGGCTATTAGGAATTTTTAGGAATTTATTGGGTTGAATTTGAAATTAAAATGAGTTATATATGTATAATATATAGTTATTATGTCATTATTATACTTTGGAAAAGAAAGTGGGGTGGAAATGTAATAACCGAGAGTTTTGGGGTTAGAAATGATATTTATAACCCTTGGGTGAAATTTGGTGATTTTTAGAATAATATAAGAGTATTTAATAAAATAAGTGTATAATATATAGTTTTAATGATATTATATAAAACTATATGGTATAAATTGGGTAAAATTGTAATTATAGAAAGTTGGTGGGTTGAAAAATAATTTAGAACAGATTTAGTGTCTGTTCGGAAATTTGAAACATATATAACTATAGGATATATTTATATTAAGGTTTAAAATGTTATAATATAAGATATATATATAACATAACATTATATATGTGGTCAAATTGTAAATTTGGAAAGTTAAAGGGGCTGGAAAATAAATAAGAACAGCCCAAGGGTCTGTTCGGTTATTTTAAATAAATAACTATAGGTTATACCTTTTTATAAAGTTAAAATTGTTATATTATATGGTATATATAACATGGTATAAATTATGGGGTGATTTTGTAATAAACATAAAGATATGGTAAGATAATAAAATTAGATTAAATGGATATGCCTTTTCGGCAATTAACAATAGTTTTGTATAAAAACTATATGTTATAATTTATATAAGATAAAGATATCATATTATATGATATTAGTATATGGTATAACATTACATAATGTTATGTGGTCAAAATGAAATTAAAATAAAATATAGTGCTGTACCAAATTTATAAGGGTTGGAAAATGAATTTTAGACTATGATCTACAATGTTATAAATGTTATAACAATTATATGGTATTAATGTGGTTTAAATGGAATTAATATAAGTCAGGATATTCACATTAAATAATGTGACCAACTATAAATAAATGAGATTTATAAACTAAGGTATATATTGAATAAACCTTAGGAGTTGGAATTATACAACATAAAATGTTACATAATATTAAGATAATGATCTTAATATAAGTTGTACAATATAATACAATTAATAGGAATAATCATCTAATATAAGATGATAAAATGTGACATATAATATAAGAGTTTTATAACTCATGAAACTTACCTATATTGGTATATATATATATATATATAGATATATATATATATAGATATAGATATATATGCGAGAATTATGTATATAAGGATGGATATATATTATGGTTGGAAACCATATAATATAATGGTGAAGGTTATTACATGAAAATAGTTTATAAACTATAAGTTATGAGTTTTTGAATTCAAATGAAGTTTACTACAAGATTAATGGATTATATAATACAATGTATTATAATGGATGGTGGGATAATAATACTATACGATAAATAATGCATGTATACATGCAACCATAGGTTACAAAATATATTATGCATGCAACTATAGGTTACAATACGTGCCTATGCGTGCGATGAAGCAGTCGAACTAAATGTACGAGAACGAACGAACTTATGTAAAAGCGTAACGCTTATAAACTACTACGAGTTGGAAAAATATAAATTCTTACGTTCGAAAACGTTAACTACGACATTCTTTTGAAACCGACTCCATTGTTAAACCGAGTATTAATACGTACTACACGTAAGGAGTTGAAAGGATAACAGTACCTTAACTAATAACAGTTGAAATCTGGGGTTACTGACGTTATTCGGAAATACCGAGTCATTTTGTCATGTGGATTGACACTTAGCGTTCTTCGTATTTTTAGATCACATTTCAGACGTGCGCGCTCGGCAAGCTTAGTGGACTAAACTGCGCATCCTAGGTCTGAGGTGTACGGTATGTAAAGGGGTTTGATCCGGGTTGTCCTGAGGAATTCCTGTAACACCCCCAAACACTGGCCTAGGAGTTAGGGGTGTCACACGCCGCGTATTATTACATAATGACGCAAGGCTTTAATAATCGAACTTAAACAAATAATCAAACAAGGCCCAAAACGAATACTTGCATAAAAATATAGTCAAAGTGATGTCGAAGCATCCCAAAGGTTATTACAAAACCCACCAAACGAATATCAAAAGCGGAAGCTAACTGAAGAGGCCCAAAGGATCGAAAGAACATAGCAAACTAAACTCCAGAAGCTGAGCAAGTGACCCTCGCTGATCAATCTGCAATGTTAGATAAAGTAGGGGAATGAGCACACAACTATGCCCAGTAGATGACCAACTTCATCAACCAGCATGCTCAAAACATTTAAAGAATATTATCAAATCAGAAGGAGTCGAATGGAATCCATAAACATGTCAGAAAACAGAAGCAGAAGTCTCTTCATTAGAGGACTAAACAGAGTTAGAGACAGACAGAATCAGAAAACAGAGCGGGACACTAGTTGATCACAACATACAGACAGAACGAGCAAACAACTCGTGAACAGAACGAGGAAACCTCACTCGTAAACAGAACAGGTGGAATACCTGTGAACAGAACGGGGAACATCACCCGTGAAACAGAAGGATCCTACATAGCCCGCTACGAGACAGCGAGACCAGCCATCCAAAGGTTCAGACACAGAGATAACTAGGTCCCAAAACAGAAGCTTAAAACAATTAAGCATATGTGCACCAAAGGCACCAGAAAGCACATAGATAGCTTGGAAATCAGAAGGGGAATCCAAACCCGCAAACGGAAGTCAAAACGGAGCTCAAACGAGCAAGTTATGGTTAAAACAGAGCCAAGTTCGAACTTGTGTCCGGACATCAATATTCAGACGCAAGTCGAGACTCAAAAGTCGAAATCAGATAGATGTCCGAACATGTGTCCGAACGACAAAGTTCGGACACAGGTCGAACCTTAAAGCAGAGGCAGAGACAGAGGTGTTCGAACATCAAAGCTCGGACGGATGTTCGGACGCTTTTCGGAAATCAAATACGCGTAATGTCCGAACATGTGTCCGAATGTCAAAGTTCGGACACAAGTCAAAGCAAAATCAGAGAAGGAGATGGGTGTGTCCGAACTTCTTTCCGGACTTACAAGTTCGGACACCATTCGAGACTTGAAAGTCGGACTCGTCCTCGCACCCCGTCCGAACATCGAAGCTCGGACGGAAGTTCGGACACGTCAAAACTTCAGAAAATTCAAAGCGCAACAGGGCATGTCCGAACGTCAAAGCTCAGACAGACGTTCGGACATACCAAAAAGTGCAGTTTCCAGAAACGAATTGCACACCAAAACAGAGGTTTAAACACCACAAAAACAAAGGCAATTTGCAGAAAACAACCTTGGGGCTTTGTACATTAATGAACAGCGTTTAAACAGACGAATTCGCAAACCCAAAGCAGAGACAGAACACACTCAATTCTAGAATTGAAACTCCTCAAGGCTGAACACACTGACTAAATCCATAAGCCACCTACCTCGATTAATTAGCAGACGAGACCCAATCTAAACAGCAGAGCCCGAAACAAGCAGAATCCCCAACGCAACCAGTAGCGCAATCAGACCTCTGATCAAAACAAACAAAGACAGACTGAAGAACAAACCGAAATCAGAACCTCCTCTCAAATCAGAAACTGTCAACGCAAACGAACCCACCATCCATACCTGAATCTGACAGCGGATTCGTAGGGAACGCCAACCGCTGGAGGAATTGATAAAGACACCGGAACCAATGCTGAATCATAATCGGATTGTAGAGAGTGAATTAGAAAGAAAGAGTTCCCAAAACCAAAACCTCAAAACTGAATTGTATTATCCATATACAATTCACAAACCTGATTGCGATGGAGAAGACGAGGCAATTGCAGAAACCACCAACAACACAGCACAGACGAACGAATCAGCCAAACGCAGATGCAGGTAAGGAGGGATGCTCTGAAGAACAAGGGAGAGAAGGGAGAAGGGAGGCTCAACGTCTTGAGAACTGATCGGGAATAAGGGTTGAGAATTAGATCGTGGTGAGGAGCGTGATTAGAAAGTTATTAAAATAACTCAAATAATCAGGAGATAATCCCTTACCAAAATAGAAAGGCGGAAAGACTAACACGTCCTCCTCTTCAAGGCAAAGGACATCCATGTCCTGAATCACATAATAAGCCACTTAAGACAACGTTACACAAAATTAATTATGCACTAACTTTGGGTTATAACATCACCTCCCCCTTAAAAGAATTTCATCCTCAAAATTAAAACGTACCTACTGCTCGAAGAGGGCGGGAAACTTGGTGCGCACTTCGCTTTCTCCCTCCCAGTCTCCTCTCCTCTGACTGACCCGACCACTGCACCTTCACCAAAGGCATGGTCTTACTTCTGAGCTTGCGAACATCTCGGGCTAAAATTTTCAGAGGAACTGCTTCATAAGTGAAGTCCTTCCTAAGCTGAAGCGGACCGAACTCTATCACATGATACGGGTCCGGAATATACTTCCTCATCATAGACACGTGGAACACACTGTGAACACCAGCCAACGACGGTGGCAAAGCTAAACGGTAGGCAACCGGTCCGATCCTCTCCAGGATCTCAAAAGGACCCATAGCGAGGGCTAAGCTTGCCTCTCTTCCCAAACCGAACAACTCCTCGAACTGGAGAAACCTTCAGATACACATAGTCGCCCACTTCAAACTCTAGAGGTCGTCACCTCTGATCGGCGTAGCTCTTCTAACGACTCTGAGCCACAAGCAAGCGCTCTCTGATACTCTGAACCTTAGCTACAACATCTTCAACCAAGTCCGGACCAACAACTGCTCTCTCCTTCAGATCTTCCCAACAGATGGGTGATCTGCACCTCTTGCCATACAAAGCCTCAAACGGGGCCATCCCGATGCTAGTCTGGAAGCTGTTATTATACGCGAACTCTATCAAGGCAACGTACTGGTCCCAGCTGCCTCCAAAGTCAAGCACGCATGCTCTGAGCATGTCCTCCAGGACTTGATTCGTCCTCTCTGTCTGCCCGTCTGACTGAGGATGATACGCTGAGCTGAACGACAACTTCGTCCCCAAAGCCTGATGTAAACTCTGCCAGAATCTGGATACGAAGCGCGGGTCTCTGTCAGACACAATAGAAGCAGGAACTCCATAAAGGCGTACGATCTCGTCCATATACAACTGAGCCAAGCGATGCAAACTGAAAGTCTTCCGGACAGGCAATAAATGAGCGCTCTTCGTGAGTCTATCCACTATCACCCAAACTGCATCAAAACCGCTCAGAGTCTTAGGCAGTCCCATAACGAAGTCCATACCGATGCTCTCCCACTTCCACTCCGGAACGGGTAGGGGCTGAAGCAAACCAGCTGGTCTCTGATGCTCGGCTTTGACCTACTGATAGGTCTAACATTTGGATACAAATTGAGAAATATCCCTCTTCATGTTGCTCCACCAGAATGTCTCACGTAGGTCCTGGTACATCTTCACACCTCCTGGGTGTACCGAGTACGGGGCTCCATGAGCCTCCTTGAAATACCCCAAATCTAATTAACATTATGAAACTATTATTTAATGGAAAATAATCCAAATATAAACCATTTCACGTACGCATGCAAATACATGCATGAAAACGTTACGTAAAAATAGTCCTTTCACCATAAACGCTAAAACGCCTTAGAAGTATGTGATCAAGCATGACCTTGTATGACCTTCTAAAACTCAAAACAAATGGTCATACACTAATTATATGAATATATAAACATATTCCCTAGGCTTTATTCAGTCAAAAACGCAAACGCTCGGGAGTGCTCACGCACGCCTCCTTAAAGCACGAAAAGCCCGGAGGAGTGCCGAGGTGGCACGAAGTTCAATAAAATTATTTATTAGAGCTCCTAACATCATTATTAACCATTATAAAGAGAACACACGAAGTGGTTTCTCAAAATTCAACAAAAACCTCAAGAGGTTTTCTTAACGCTCCTTTTTGCCCGGGAATGTCCCGATGGCCCGTAAATTATGTTATGGGTTGATGTAACCCCATATAACTCAATGTAACATCTTAATATATCATTATTTACTATAATAAGTGTTTATAAACACTTGGAACTCATGAAGACAATTTATTTTCCAAAATATCCTTAGAGCACAAAAACACACCTTTGGGTGTCACTAAAACGCGTTTTACGCAATTACCTTGTAGTTTTTGACATGCCACGAATTAAGAATATTAAATAGGGTTAAAATTACCCTCTAAATCAGTTGAAGTCAGTGTCAAACAAGGTGCTCTATAGGGGCCGATTTTATGTCCAAAAACTAGTATAAAACTTACATTAGAATTTTATAAAAGGCTGAAAACATGGTGACTCATCCTCCCATGTGCTATAATACTTAATGGCAATGGAAAGTAGGTCTCATTTGAACTGCTTTCTGTCGAAATTATGCAAAGAAATAAGACCATGTGAGCTAGACAAAAACAAAATGCTAAAAGAAAAAAGTAGATTCTTATTCCACCTTTTTACTTTCTTATAATTCAAGTGACCTTCCATGCTTGTTCCTTGGCTCTTCCTCACCGATTGAGAAGCTCCATTTAACCCTTGGAATCGGTCACCTACAAGGAAGAAGAAGACAAGTTACAAACATTGAAAAATCAAAGGAATAAAGCCTTACTTTTCTTACCTTGTCATTTAGCTCACATTATTTCCTTCCACCTTGCCTTGTCTCATCACATGGCCGAGAACATGCAGAGAACATGGGAATTTATTGAGCCAATAACCTATGGAATAAACAAATGGAAAGGTTAGTCAAATTAACATTAGAATAAACAAAACAAAAATCCTTACCAAACTTGCCTTAAGCCTACGGTTGCAATTCCCTTCTCATTTCCTCCTTGCAACCGGTTGGTAAGTCCCTTTCTTCTTCCTTCATCTTCTTCCTTTGAAGCTCCTAAGTCCATTAATGGAGTTTTAACTTCTATCTTCATCTATAAGGTAATTTCCTAGCATCTCTTGTCAAGTCTTGAAGCAAAACTCTTCCTAGCACAACCATAGCATTTCGGCATCAACTAATACTCCAAGGAGGTTGTCTAAATCAACATTAATCCAAGGAGCATCTCAAGGTTATCTTAAGGTAGTTTTCATGCTTGAAAATCCTTAAAGCACATTTTATTGTGTAACCGATTCCTACCTCTTCTAAGGTTCTTTTCTTCTTCATTTTCATGAAGGAAAGTTTGTTCTTCATCCATTATAGGGGTGCCGAATTTATAAGTAGAAAAGCATAAGGTAAATCCTTGAAAAACTACTTACAAATCTACTTAAGATCTTTGTTAAAGATCTAACTCCTAAACACCTTCACCTCTTGCATAAAAGCGAAGTGGAGCATCAAAATTCCTTTGGAGAAAACTTGAAGATTCAAGAAGAGTTCAAGCACTTAACCACCTTTACAAAGAAGTAAGTTTACTAAGCTAATCTTTATGTTATAAGCTTGGTTAAGCTTCTAAAAATTATACAAAAATTAGGTACACCTTCTTAGGTACCTAAAACCGAAACTATATGGTATAATATACCAAAAATATAATCTATAACATATAAGGAAAATATTTACCTTAAGACACATTTTTGTGTCACAAAATTTATCTTTGATTAATACAAATTCATGCCGATTTGTCAAGGATAAAAATGCTTTATTTTGAGCTAAGAATCAATCTAAGACATTACAATAATTTTTACATGAGTTATATGACTCATATGTATTTATGTACAATTATTATGACTTATAAATCAACTTTTGTATACTATAAGGTATCTTATTAATTATGGCCGAATGTTCTAGGTGAAGAATAGGTTTTAATGAGCTACTTATGTATATAAACTTATACTATAAAGTTTGGAGAGTTAAAATATTTAATTAGTGCTTAAATGACTAATTAATTAAGTTATGTGGCTAAAATGTAAGTTTCACAAAGTTTGGTGTATATAAAATGAAAACCGAGAGTTTATAGTCTCTTTGGAATAATTATGATATAATATAAGGTTAGGAAATAAGTTTATGAATTTTAGATAATTTAAACAAGTGTTAAAGTAACTATTATAAATTTTTGGGGTGAAAATGTAATTAATGGAAAGTATATGACAAAGCCGGATTTCTTTGGGTTAGATTTGTAATTTAAGAATGTATATGTGTATATCCGGCAATTAGGGAGAATTAAAATTAAAACTATAGTTTATAAGGCATTATGTAAAGATTATAAGATTTTGAGGTTAAATTGTAATTATAGAGAATATATAAGTATAGGCCGAGAATTTGAGGGGCTAAGTTGTAATTTTTGAAAGTTGTAATATTCAAAAGCTATATACCAAAATATTAATGGTAGTTTTGTAATATAATTAAATAAGGAATTAAAACTATATAACATAATGAGATTAGAGGTTAAATATAAAGTTTATGAATTAATGTGGTTGTTTTGTAAATAACCGAAATATAAGAGTAAGAATTCAGATTTAAATAAATATACGTCCTACATGGATATTCGGAGGAATTAGAAAGAAATAATTCTCACTTATGGAATTATGGGATTAAAACTATGGCTTATATAGTTA
This sequence comes from Limonium bicolor, assembly GCA_023374045.1. Lineage (NCBI taxonomy): Eukaryota > Viridiplantae > Streptophyta > Magnoliopsida > Caryophyllales > Plumbaginaceae > Limonium > Limonium bicolor. Next base: position 46,631,027 of record CM041783.1, on the reverse strand, counting down.
TAAGGAATTTAGAGGAAACCAATAAATATTATTTATGGTTAAAAGGAGAATAATAAAAACTATAAGAATATTATGTCCATGTATGACATATAAATATAGTTGAGGAATTATAAAGTTGTTATGTCAACTAGACAATTAAAAAACATGTAACGTAAATAGTACATGAATAAATATATATATATATCTGTACGCTAATGGATTTATAAATAAATCAAGGAGGAATAATAAAACAAGTTGTACATTAAATCATAAGGTGATTAAAAGGAATAAACCACACATGAAATAATAAATACGAAACTGTTGAATGATCCAATAAAATTATTATACAAGGGTAACATAAATTAACCCTCTTAGTTAATCCTATTCTAGGACTTTTTTGTTACCAGACGTTGACCGGGAACTAAACAAGTACAGTCTACGGTGAACGGTATGGGATTCTTGCAACCTGTTTGCTACCGGATTACACCGGCTTGTGTGCTATCTGTTGTTTGAATAATGACCAAGATAATTATTGTAAAATGTTGTATTACTCTTGTGCACTGTTGTGTGATTTTATATGTGTGAATGATTCTATCTACGACGTGTATGTCCCACGCATACCACACTACATTACCAGTGGATTAAACACCTGCGCTTTATTACACCGAGTGCTTGTACACAAGCTTCTCACTAACTTCACTTTATAATAGACGTTGTTATCCTAAACGTGATAATCGACAATACACATTGTGTTCTTGATTAATGTCCTTATGTGACACCTACAATTCTATACTACGAGAATGAGGAGCCCAGTTGGATCTGGCCATGCATGCTACGGGAGTTGTACCTGTCTCAGGTCGTCTCCTATTCAATTTACATCGCGACGGGAGTTTGGGTGCATCATGTCACTCACCGGCTGCGTACCGGAACAGTCCAAGTTGAGAGGAAGACTCTATTCCTCTCGAGGGTTCGATTCCCACATCTTTAAAGTACAGGAGTAACTACGTTATCTTCTGAGGGACTAATTACCCACCTTTCTTTATAACGAGGTCACTATACCTTCATTATATTGACATACTCTTATTTATCTGTCAGTCCCACTGTGTGGACCTGATGAATATTAAAAGATTACAGTTCATCTAACTTGACCTTCTGAAGTCTCGTTGTATGTGACATTGTTGTCCTTGTATGGATACTTGTTATTATCATACTATGCTTGTTTACAGCTTTACAAAAAAAAAATGAACTGCATGTATTCGACAAAGTAGTTAGTGTGGCCCGGTAGCCGATGGGCTACACGTTTTCCATACCAGCATTGTTTGCAGAGCCCCTTTGGGGGCACCCCCATTTTTCAGGTACCTGAAGTTGAAGAGTTTACCACACCGAGTGCAGTGGGGTAGTTCAAGCCATGGGAGTTTATCTCTAGTTATTTGTTTTACTTAAGTATTGTACCTTTGAGTTTGATTCCTAGTATCTCGGATTGTATTCGTATTCAGACCGTGACTTTTGGAGATTTGTATTTGGAGTTAGCCTTGTTGGTCACAAGGGTGGCCAACGACATTGTAATACCGCCCGGTATTGTTTTTTCCGCTGCAGTTTAAGTTTATTTGGGAGTGATCGCCGTACAGGTTATTGAATTTCGGGTTCGGGTGTTACAAAAAGTGGTATCAGAGCGTAGTTACGCTCTGGATTCAAGGATACACCGAGATTAGGATTTCTAAGACTATAGGTTACGGGTTGAGTGATAGTATAGAAAGGAGTTTAAGTTAGTTTTTACTTAGACTACTATCCAAGACCAAGATTGTGACCACAGTATCTAATATACCTCAACGTCCTGCAGATGTCAGGAAGAGGAGGACGCCGCGGACAGACAGCTGAAGATTCGCCTGTCAGGCTGGCAGATATTGCTACTTTGATAGCACAAGCATTTGCACAAGCGGGGGTTGCGCAGCAGCAGCAGCAGCTACCTCCATCACCACCACCCAGAGAGAAGGATTGGGTGAAGAGTTTGGCCGATCTCAGGCCAACTGCATTCAAGGGGCAGACTGACCCTGCACACTTGGAGACTTATATCATGGAGATGGAAACAGCGTTCGAGACACTAGCAGTCCCAGCTAGGGAAAAAGGTGAGGCTCGCTGCCTTTTACCTGAAAGATGCAGCAAGAGATTGGTGGAATATGGTGAAGGCCGACCACCTTGATGACCCAGCTTTCACTTGGGGACACTACACCGCACTCCTTAGGGGCAAATACTACCCGGCCCACACCAGGATGGTGAAGACTAGGGAGTTTGACGCCCTGGAACATACGGGAAAGATGACCGTGGATGAGTATTATGCAAAGTTAACTTCACTACTCCGACTACTACCCGGGATAGGATACTCGGACCAGGTTTTGGTTGACCGGTTCTATGGGGGATTGAGTCCTCGGCTCCAGTTTGGGATGGGACCAATCATTCCCACCAGCTTACAGGTAAAACAGGAGAACTATAAACCAATTGGAATTTTATTACCTACTATACCCCGTCATGGGAGATTTGGAAACTGATACCTCGAGATTTCAGGAATGTTACCATGCTGCCTCCGTTGTGGAGATCACATGAAAAAGAAGGGATGCTTTGAGCTCCCAAAAGAGAAAGGACGGGCCTGGCAGTGAGGATGCCAAGCAGGGGAACTCCAACAGGAGGAATAAACCCTTTCAGAAAGGCCAGGGGTCCTATCAAGGGAAGGGGAACCAAACTAGTGGGAATCCCCAGTCAGGAACCTACGGAGCAGCAAACTCACAGAAAACCTACCCATCTAAGGGTAGACACTCTAACCAAACAATTAGATTTGAAACTTATGTGATTACTTCAGTACCGTTGGAATATATAATTGACCTCGAATGTATTAGGTTCTGGAAATGGCTCAAACACGGGCCAGAGGTTTGTCCGCCACTTTAATTGTAGACAATGTGGAGAGGATCACCCCGGCGTGGATTGCCAAGGGGAGAAAGTCCAGTGCCGCCACTGTCAGATATGGGGACACCGAGCCTTCGAGTGCATTAAGAACCCGGAGAGCAGGAACTACCGCCCGGGAGCAAAGGAAAACGCCGGCCATAAGAGTGGAGCCAACGATACTCGCCCTCCACCAACAAACCAAACTCAGGGAAATAAGGGCAAGGGCCCAGCATCGGGACCCGCCCTGCATGTCATGGACCGCTCAGATGAAGCTGGTACTTCAACCAACCTAGGTAATTCTAAACCCATTGAGCAATGAATGTTGTGAATGAGTGCCTGCATGCCTTAAGTGCCTAATTAAGTAGGAAAGAACTAGTAAGACTCACTAGTAGAATTTTAAACCACGTAGGAAACTATAAGATATGCTTTCCTATCCCCTCACCGTCCTCCCTGGAAGAAAACATTATCAAAGCACAAGAACCAGGGAACGAACAATGTAAGGTTATCCAACCAGGGTTAATACTACTCAAAGAATACCTAACGCCGGAAACACAAATTGTAAACATCAGAAGATGTCAAGAACTGGGAGCAGGACCAGGAGGGTTCTACACTCCCGAATTTCCAGGTGGATCAAAAATGAAGCTGAAAATGATGTGCTTAGGAAATGATTAGAATCCTTACTCAAAGACCTACCAGGATACAAGAAATGGAGATGGAGCGCAAGTACCTAAAATCCCAGAAGAATTTTTACAAATTGTGGAACAAGCAGTTAATACAGCTCAACAGCTAGAAGAGATCCAGTTCCCAATCTAAGGGCTGATCTATGTATCATCAACTTTTATGAAGAAGGAGGCCGCTTAGGACTACACCAGGACAAGGATGAAACATAAGGGTCCCTTGATCAGGGGATACCAGTATTGTCTTTGTCAATTGGAGATGACGCAGAGTTCCTTTATTGCGAGCAGAAGAGTGTGGACCTTGCAAAGAAAATCATATTGAAGTCAGGAGATGTTTTAATAATGGGTGGAAAGTCAAGATTGTTATACCATGGAATTAAAAGGATTAAGATGAACTCAGCACCTTCGACAGTGATAAACACCACCCACATGAGACCAGGAAGATTAAGTTTGACCTTTAGAAAATACTAGTATTGTAATTGTCTTTAGACAACTGAAAGGAGATCATCTCATCAATGAAGCATTATTGTTATGAAAAGTGAATGTCTTTCGACCTCCATCATATGTCAAAGTACTTACCCAGATTCTGTTGTTAGGTTGTGCTAAGGAGACGGAAGGTGCCTTAAGTATACTTACTGAGGAGGAGGCCAGCAAGGGCGGCACAATCCTCACTGGTACCTTTCCTGTCAACGGTGTGGATGCATCAGTATTGTTCGACTCCGGAGCCTCACATACTTTCGTTTCGCCTTCGCTTGCGGGGAAGTTGGGGCTAGACGCTGTAGAGTTACCTGATTTTAAGGTGGCACTCCCGTCTAAGGAGAAGGTCAGTTGCACTCGTCTTTATAGAGAAGCCACTATCCGTATTAAGGAGGAGGAATTTCCCATTGACCTAATTGAGTTCAGAGGTCTAGGATTCGACGTTATAACCGGGATGGATTGGTTGGGGCGGCACAGAGGCCGCATTCTTTGTGCAGAGCGCAGACTGTTACTTAAGAGCCCATCAGGAGTGACAATGTCTTACCGCCAGAGCCCTAGGGCACCATCAATAAAAGTGATATCTGCTTTGTCCATGTATAAAGAAGTCAGGAAGCAGAATGAAGTATATTTATGTTATGTTCAGGATGTGGAGCACGACCCAGATTTTGATCCAGATATGCCAGTGGTGTCAGAATTTCCGGATGTTTTCCAAAGGAACTTCCAGGCTTACCGCCATCCAGAGAGGTAGAGTTCTCCATTGAATTACTACCAGGTTCCGGTCCCATAGCTAAGGCACCGTACCGTATGGCACCAGCAGAGATGACTGAGTTGAAGGAACAATTAAAGGATTTATTAGACAAGGGATACATACGACCTAGCGTATCGCCTTGGGGAGCACCAGTTCTTTTTGTGAAGAAGAAGGATGGAAGCCTTCGGTTATGTATCGATTACAGAGAGCTTAATGCAGTGTCAGTGAAGAATAAATATCCACTACCATGAATTGATGATTTGTTTGATCAGCTAAGAGGAGCAAAGGTGTTTTCAAAGATCGATTTAAGATCGGGATACCATCAGATACCTATCAGGGAGCAAGACAGAGAGAAGACAGCATTCAGAACACGGTATGGCCACTATGAGTTTACAGTTATGCCTTTTGGCTTGTCAAACGCACCGGCAGTCTTCATGGACTTAATGAACCGATTGTTCAGAGAGCAGCTGGATAAGACCGTAGTTGTTTTCATCGATGATATCCTAATTTATTCAAAGTCTAAGGGAGAGCATGAGAATCACCTCCGACATGTACTCGAGATCCTAAGGGAGAACCAACTTTATGCTAAGTTCTCCAAATGCGAGTTTTGGCTAGATCGAGTTTCCTTTCTAGGACATGTTATCTCAGACGCTCGGATCGCAGTAGATCCAGCAAAAAAATAGAAGCAGTTCGCACCTGGCCCAGACCAAAGACAGTGACTGATATCAGGAGTTTCCTTGGGTTAGCAGGTTACTACAGGAGGTTCGTCAGAGACTTCTCCAAATTAGCAAAACCTATGACAAGTTTAATGAAGAAAGATGCACCATTCACATGGACTACAGAATGTGAAACCTCATTCCAGTATTTGAAGGATGCTTTGACATCAGCACCAGTTTTGACTATACCTGAAGGCACAGAAGGTTATGAAGTTTACTGTGATGCATCAGGCAGGGGATTAGGGTTGTACTCATGCAGAATGGGAAGGTAGTCGCCTACGCTTCCCGACAGCTGAAGAAACATGAGGAGAACTATCCCACACATGACTTGGAACTCGGAGCAATTGTTTTTGCATTGAAGATCTGGCGCCACTACCTGTATGATGTCCAGATGCCCATATACTCAGATCATAAAAGTTTGAAATATGTATTCACCCAGAAGGAGTTAAACATGAGACAACGAAGATGGGTTGAATTTCTCAAGGATTACGACATCGATTTTCAGTACAAAAAGGGGAAAGATAATGTAGTAGCAGACGCATTGAGTCGACGAGCACATTCCTTAAATGCCATTGTGGCTAGCTCGAGTCTTATAGACGACATACGTAGCGCACAACAGAATGATCAAGAGAATGATGGAGATCAGTCAGAAGTTGTCTGACGGTACATTTGAAGGAGGGAAGTATGAGTTTCAGTTACACGATGATGGGCTGATCAGATTAAAGGGCAGATTATGTATTCCCAGAGACAACACAGATATAAAGGACCATATTCTTCGAGAGTCCCACACTTCTTCCACATCTGTCCATCCAGGAGCTTCTAAGATGTACAAAGATCTAAAGAGGTATTCTCGGTGGAGTGGTATGAAGGGCGACGTGACAGAATATGTGATTCGATGTCTCACTTGTCAGAAAGTGAAATTCGAACATAGACGACCAGGAGGTATGGTAAAGTCTATGCCAGTTCCTGAATGGAAGTTTTATGATATTTCTATGGACTTTGTGGTGGGACTACCACCTACGAGAGGAGGACTAAATATGTTTGGGTTGTTGTTGATCGATTGACCACAGTGGAGAGATTTATACCGATGAAAGACACTTGGAAGGTTCCAAAGTTGGCAGAATTATTTGAGAAAGAGATTATCAGACATCATGGAGTACCAAAGACTATTGTTTCAGATCGAGATACCAGATTTCTTTCACGATATTGGCGAGCTACTCTCGAAGCACTTGGTACTGAATTGAAGCTTAGCACAACGTTTCATCCTTATACAGATGGTCAATCAGAGAGGACTATTCAGACCTTAGAGGACATGCTACGAGCATGTGCCCTGGATTTTCACAGGGCAGTTGGATAGATAGGTTACACCTAATCGAGTTTGCATATAACAACAGTTATCACGCCTCTATACAGATGTCGCCTTTTCAGGCATTATATGGCAGACCATGCCGCACACCATTGTGCTGGGACAAGTCTAGTGAGACCGTCATCATGGGCCTGAGTACTTAGAGAAAGTTCAGGCAGAAGTACAACAAATCAGAAATAATATGAAAGCGGCACAAGACAGACAGAAATCATATGCTGATGAGAGGCGACGAGACCTGGAGTTCGCAGTTGGCGACCAGGTATTTCTACGAGTATCACCAATGAAGGGTGTATTCAGATTTGGACAGAAGGGCAAGCTAAGCCCGAAGCTTGTAGGACCCTACGCTATCACAGAGCGGGTGGGTCTTGTGGCATATCGACTTGATTTGCCAGCAGAGTTGGGCAAAGTACATGATGTTTTCACGTGTCTCAGCTTAAGAAATACATGCCTCATCCTTCTCATGTTCTTCAACCAGAGACACTATCATTAGAACCAACAATGCGGTACGTTGAAACTCCGCAATGAATCTTAGATAGAAAGACACGAGATACTCGAAACAAGTCTGTGAGCCTCGTAAAGGTTCTTTGGTCGAATCATGATGTGGAAGAGGCCACATGGGAATTAGAAGCGGATATGCGAGCAAAATTTCCCTCATTATTCACCGACTAGACACTTTAGTCTAGGGTACGTGGGCATACCCCTTCTTTTTTGGGGGGTAGAGCCTTTTCGTGTGAGTTTTAGTATGCATTTTGTTGCACTTCTGTGCATTTCTATGACGCCTTGTCTTGTATGTGTTCTTGTGTAACACTGTATCTGAATGTACTTTGTACTTCTACTTGCTGTTGTGTACTTCGTTACACTACAATGGAAAGTTTATGTGCACTACGCTACACTATTTGAAATGAAATATGATTGTGTTTACTACATTGCACTACATTGTTGGTATATGATATGACCTTCCAAGGTATTCCTATTGTGTTGATGTACACTGTGAACTTAGGAATATAGAGACTTGGGACTTGATCCCTAAAAATTAAATTGAGTTGTGGATACCTAGCGGAACTTGATTCCCCCACAACCTTCTAAATTTAGATATGAGACTTCGGGGCGAAGTCCTTTTTAAGGGGGTAGATTGAAATACCCCAAATCTAATTAACATTATGAAACTATTATTTAATGGAAAATAATCCAAATATAAACCATTTCACGTACGCATGCAAATACATGCATGAAAACGTTACGTAAAATAGTCGTTTCACCATAAACGCTAAAATGCCTTAGAAGCATGTGATCAAGCATGACCTTGTATGACCTTCTAAAACTCAAAAAAAATGGCCATACACTAATTATATGAATATATAAACATATTCCCTAGGCTTTATTCAGTCAAAAACGCAAACGCTCGGGAGTGCTCACGCACGCCCCCTTAAAGCACGAAAAACCCGGAGGAGTGCCGAGGTGGCACGAACTTCAATAAAATTAATTCTTAGAGCTCCTAACATCATTATTAACCATTCTAAAGAGAACACACGAAGTGGTTTCTCAAAATTCAACAAAAACCTCAGGAGGTTTTCTTAACGCTCCTTTTGCCCGGGAGTGTCCCGATGGCCCGTAAATTATGTTATGGGTTGATGTAACCCCATATAACTCAATGTAACATCTTAATATATCATTATTTACTATAATAAGGGTTTATAAACACTTGTAACTCATGAAGACAATTATTTTCCAAAATATCCTTAGAGCACAAAAACACACCTTCGGGTGTCACTAAAAAGCGGTTTACGCAATTACCTTTTAGTTTTTGACATGCCACGAATTAAGAATATTAAATAGGGTTAAAATGACCCTCTAAATCAGTTGAATGCAGTGTCAAACAAGGTGCTCTATAGGGGCCGATTTTATGTCCAAAAACTAGTATAAAACTTACATTAGAATTTTATAAAAGGCTTAAAACATGGTGACTCACCCTCCCATGTGCTATAATACTTAATGGAAAAGGAAAGTAGGTCTCATTTGAACTTCTTGCTGTCGAAATTATGCAAAGAAATAAGACCATGTGAGCTAGACAAAAACAAAATGCTAAAAGCAAAAAGTACATTCTTATTCCACCTTTTTGCTTTCTTATAATTCAAGTGACCTTCCTTGCTTGTTCCTTGGCTCTTCCTCACCGATTGAGAAGCTCCATTTAACCCTTGGAATCGGTCACCTACAAGGAAGAAGAAGACAAGTTACAAACATTGAAAAATCAAAGGAATAAAGCCTTACTTTTCTTACCTTGTCATTTAGCTCACATTATTTCCTTCCAGCTTGCCTTGTCTCATCACATGGCCGAGAACATGCAGAGACATGGGAATTTATTGAGCCAATAACCTATGGAATAAACAAATGGAAAGGTTAGTCAAATTAACATTAGAATAAACAAAACAAAACAAAATCCTTACCAAACTTGCCTTAAGCCTACGGTTGCAATTCCCTTCTCATTTCCTCCTTGCAACCGGTTAGTAAGTCCCTCTCTTCTTCCTTCATCTTCTTCCTTTGAAGCTCCTAAGTCCATTAATGGAGTTTTAACTTCTATCTTCATCTTTAAGGTAATTTCCTAGCATTCTTGTCAAGCCTTGAAGCAAAACTCTTCCTAGCACAACCATAGCATTTCGGCATCAACTAATACTCCAAGGAGGTTGTATAAATCAACATTAATCCAAGGAGCATCTCAAGGTTATCTTAAGGTAGTTTTCATGCTTGAAAATCCTTAAAGCACATTTTATTGTGTAACCGATTCCTACCTCTTCTAAGGTTCTTTCTTCTTCATTTTCATGAAGGAAAGTTTGTTCTTCATCCATTATAGGGGTGCCGAATTTATAAGGAGAAAAGCTTAAGGTAAATCCTTGAAAAGCTACTTACAAATCTACTTAAGATCTTTGTTAAAGATCTAAATCCTAACACCTTCACCTCTTGCATAAAACTGTAGTGGAGCATCAAAATTCCTTTGGAGAAAACTTGAAGATTCAAGAAGAGTTCAAGCACTTAACCACCTTTACAAAGAAGTAAGTTTACTAAGCTAATCTTTATGTTATAAGCTTGGTTAAGCTTCTAAATATTATACAAAAATTAGGTACACCTTCTTAGGTACCTAAAACCGAAACTATATGGTATAATATACCAAAAATATAATCTATAACATATAAGGAAAATATTTACCTTAAGACACATTTTTTGTGTAACAAAATTTATCTTTGATTAATACAAATTCATGCCGATTTGTCAAGGATAAAAATGTTTTATTTTGAGCTAAGAATCAATCTAAGACATTACAATAATTTTTACATGAGTTATATGACTCATATGTATTTATGTACAATTATTATGACTTATAAATCAACTTTTGTATACTATAAGGTATCTTATTAATTATGGCCGAATGTTCTAGGTGAAGAATAGGTTTTAATGAGCTACTTATGTATATAAACTTATACTATAAATGTAACACCCCTCTCAATAATCACGATATAATCTCTCACGTAGCAATAATAAAAAACGTCTCGCAGCGGAAAAACAAATAACCATTACAAAACTCACTCGGGTGTCACCGGCCGTTACTCGCCCATGCGAGCAACGCAGCCAAACTACATCCAACTTCCAATACAAATAAACTGCTAACCGCAGTGATGACGAGAAACTCCTATACATCATACTAAGTCCATAAACCATGAACATCGACAAGTGATCATCTACCCAATCCTAAAAATACACAACCTTACCATAAGACCATACACCATCTTCATTACTATACCACATCTCCAGTTACCCTGTTCCTGCTCTTCGGCTCCGACAATGATCAACAACCTGAAATGTGTGTAGTATCAGCGATAGACGCTGAGTATGCCGGGCCTGGACCCTAATGGTCACTTGTCATTTTAACCATCTTATTATTAGATCGGTTTCATGCTTTACCATTTTACAGTTATATTCAATACTGTAGTAAACATGCATAATAAATTTAACCATCCATCCAAATATCATACATTCAACCATCCATCCAAATATCCATAGAATATTTCAAATAACATTTGTATATCGAACGTATCGAGCAATAACAATTTAATGTACCATGTACATTTGCCGTAGCGTACAATTTTCATATTTAATTTACCTTAGCCTTGTAGGCTCCATCCAACCATCAACACACAACAAAATAACCACAAGTATAACCAATGAACAACAAAGCGAAACAACGAGAATAATAAACAAGTATTAAGTCTCGTCCATGGTATTGTTCGCCACTGTATAAGTCTCAATTGTTTTAGTTGTTCAGTTATACCTAGTGACAATGTCTCGTTAATACGACATGTCTCTAGTTACCCATATATTATGGCGGGTCACCCACGGCAGTAGCCACTCCAACGGTAGAGTCTCCGACCAACGAGCCATTCTAGCTCACGGGAAATTTCTTGATACTTACGGACCCGTACGCGGACATCCTGGTATCGTTTTTGTGATCACAGCGCGCACCAAGAGCCACATCCTCTTGGCTTTACTTCCATTCCATTAATTAATTAATTATACCATCGCATCGCATTACCAAATTTTCTAACACAGCAGACTAAGGTCATTAGTCCAATCCGGAGTCTGTAAACTCGGGATCCAGTGTTAGATACGAGAGCGGCGTATAGAAAGGCCAATGCTCCGTATAAAAGTCTCAGATAATATGTATATCTTATTATCTTAGTGCTACAACGTTTTTCTGTCGTTCCTTATATTTTATATAAGATAGCACCATAGCCGCTAGTTCGTTATATATAGGTTCATATATACGAACCAATACTGTTACTCAACAACAGTAAATAATAAGCAGCTATAAATATACAATTCATGCATATTAATTATCACATTCAGACAAACAATCTTATCACAGATCACACAGAAGTCTGAACTGAGGAAGCCCTCAGAGACAATCCGAGACACATAACAACATACAAGTTATATCAACCAAATCCGAGCCCAAGGAGCAACCTTAGGACAACTCGATCAAACCCCTTTACATACCGTTCACCCTGATTGTATTACGGTGGAGTATGAATCAGCAAGATTCTATGCTCCGTGTAGTCCGCTAGCTCGTCGAGCGTCTTGTCAGAAGTACAATCTAAACGGTAATAAACTATAAGTCAGTCTCCATGACTAACTACATCCGGTATTTCCGAATAATAAGTAACCCCGACAGTTCACCCCTGTTCTCTACAGTTGTTCGTTACAGGTTTCTCTAAAACAGTCGGCTTTGTTACTTAAAACGCGTACGTCAAAACTATTTCAACTGTTAAGTTTAATTCATTATATTTCTTTTAATCTTGTCCACCATCCAGCTTAGGTACATATTCTATAGTTGCATGTATTCATGCATGATTGTAGTATATTATTATTTTTTGTATTGTATCCAAAACTCATAACTTATAGTTCATGACTATATATATTTTTTTATAACCACCACCATTAAATCATATGGTTTCCAACCAAAAGATATATCCACCTTATATACATCCTTGTGTATGTATATATTTACCACGTAGGTAATTCCCATGAGTTTAATAAACTCTTATATCATATGTTACATTTTATCATCTTATGTTAGATGATTATTCTCATTAGTTGTATTGTATTGTACAACTTATATTAAGATTGTTATCCCAATATTATGTAACATTTTGCGTTGTACATTTATAACTCCTAAGGTTTATTCAACAAATACCTTAGTTTATAAATCCCATTTATTTATCGTTTGTCACATTATTTTATGTGAGTACCCTTCCTTATATTAATTCCATCTAAACCATATCATTGTCATAACATTTATAATATTATAGACCTTAGTCTAAAATTCATCTTTCAACTCTTATTAACTCGGTATAGCCCTTAACTTAATTAAAATTCCGTTTTGACCACACAGCATTATGTATGTTATACCAAAATACTAATACCATTTGATATGATATTTTTATTTCCTTTAACTCATAACCCATGGTTTTTATACAAAACTATTGTATATTGCCTCATAGGCATATATTAAACCTTATACTTTTCCTTAAACCATAATTTCCTTTATTTACAAAATCATCCCAAACTTATACCATGTTATATATTCCATTTAATAAACATTCTAACCTTAATATAAATATAACCTATGGTCAATATTATAAAATACCGAACAGACCCAAAACTGTTCAATAATTGCCATTTGGCCCTATTCATAACATATAGTTAATAATTCATTAAAACTATATATTATACATATATCTTAATAAATACTCTTATATAATTCTAAAAATCTCCAAATTTTACCAAAGGGTTATAAATATCCATACTAACCCATATACTCTTGGTATTTTACCATTCCACCATCTATATTTCTCCAAAGTGTCATAATGACATAATAACTAATATTATACATATATAGTTCATTTTAATTCCAAAACTCACCAAATAAATTCCTAAAAATTCCTAATAGCCCAGGGTGTTTAAAATACCATTGTACACCCTTTATTTTGGTAATAACATATTTACCACATATGTTATAAAAATATTACCATAAAATGCATAACTTATTATAAGACCTTAAATAAGTTACCTACCTTATTTATTTTGGTCAAATCCTAGCATATGGTCAAGGTTGACCTCCTTAATATTTCCTTGACCATTAATTCCTTATAATTACGGTTTAGTACCCAAACTTTTCAAAATTCACCATTTAACCCCAAAACTTTATAAAACCTTATAAACTTTATTTTAACTCCTTTTTAACTCTAATTTTCGGCCTTATTATTCTAAAGCCCTAAATTTAATTTAATTACACCTAATACCCCATTTATTTCGGTCGGTAATGCATTTATACTACTTAAACTTAAATAAAAGCTTGTAAATGCATAAATAAAATGGCCTAAAATACATGGCCTTATTACAAACATTTGCTTGCAAAATAAATTACACATAAATGTCCCAAAAACACTTATAATTCTCGGCCTCACCACACACTTTTCATTTAATTACCAAACTTCCACATAATGTCTTAAATTTGACAATTATGCTTGTTTAATTAGTTATAAAATTTATTAAACCATTTCTTAAACATTTTAAGGTCAAACAAGACCTTGTTTTTCTCCTTCACTCACGGCAATAAATATACACACACTTAAATTTGTGTTAATGCAACAAGTTAAGGTTTTAAGTAATTTATACCTTGATTTAACCTAGATAGAACCTTGTTTGGTTCTCCACCTTGAGGAGAAATTCTCCAAAGCTTCTCTTACATGTTTTCAAACAGAAAACAAGGCCTAGTTAGTCTCTAAGACAGATCTAACCATAAGAAGTAATTTAATGTAAGATTTAAGGCAAAAATCACCTTAAAAATGCAAGGAGGGTTCAAGATGATTTCGACCTGAATCAAACACACCACAAGGTGTTAGATCCACCATATTGACATAGGAAATAGCTAGATCTCAACAAGCTACCATGTTATTAGGTTTTACCTTGGAAAAATGCCTTAAAAGAGGGTATTTCCTTTGGATCTCGGCCATCCTTGCTCCAAATGGCTAACCAACAGATTCCACATGAGAAGGAGAAGAAGATGAGGCTATGACCAAAGTTTCACAGCCGAACTTGAAGGGAATCAAAAGTTATGAGCTTAAAGCACATTTTTACCTTAAATGGTCAAGACTTGAACTTTCCTCCTTAGATCTGGTTATGAACGAGATTGAACCTTCCTTAACCTCAAAATTACTCTACATAGATGTATAGAAGAGGTTGGAGTGTAGATCAATCGAAAAAAGAAAGAAAGATGAAGAAAATGGGCATTTTTATGCCTTAAGAGCTTACCTAGAGCTTGAGCTCTCTCAATGGAGCTTGGAGACTTACCCACGGTGGAAGAGGAGCCAAAGAGAGTGTTTGGCCTTGAGCTCCACGTTTGGAATGGAGCTAATGAGAGAAGGTGACCTAATTTGGCTTAAAACACATTTTGCCTTTGTTTATTATTTTAGTGACTTGATGACTCATCAAGGCTGATGGAGTTGAATAATTGAAGCTCAATCAGTGGAGACAAGAGGAGGGGCATCCGTTGAAGATAAGAGAAGGTAGGGCTTGATTGATTCAAATTTTGATTGAAAATGGAGTAAATATGTTACTTTAATTCATGTAATGAATGTGTGACTCATCTCTTGTCTTGTACCAGCTTGGAGCCACGAAATTCAAGGGAAAATAGGAGCAATTGGAGGCTCCAAATCAGCTGGCTCACATGGGAAAGGTAAGTGGAGCCCACCTTTTTGTTTTATAAGGTAAAGTATGTCTTTTTTGTTATTTTATGCTAAAGTAAAGGACTATATTTAATTGTCACATGGGACTTGTCTCTTGGTCTGTTAAGAGACTTATTTATCTGATTTTATGTAGTCCATTTCGTGGTCAATGGTCAACATTGACCAACTTAGTCAATGTTGACTCAAACGGGCCCCACATTAGGGTTTTATTAATATTTTAATATTAAATTTGTAAAAATTCGTAAATTTCTGGAATTAAATTCCTAATATCATATAATATGATATTTTATTATAAGTAAAGGTTTTATAACCTTTTAGCCCATTTAAAACCAATTTAGAAGGCGGTTACACAAAAACGTGCTTTAAGGAGTTTTAGCGCACATTTCGTGTTGCCTGGTGTTTCTGAGCTCTGTTTCCTTTGACAACGGTCTTGTTGTGTTCCTTACATGATATTTGATCATGTAATTCAATTTTATATCATTTAGAGGTCATTAGACCTTAAGGTTTCTTAGAGCACATTTTGCCCTTTTTGACCTTGAAGCATGAAAGTGCTTTTTCTTTTGTTGGAGTGTTGCCCAACAATTGTAATATGTTTAGTAATGTGTTAATATGCTTAGGACAAATTTTTAGGTCCTACATAGTTCATTTGGGTATTTATTTACCCTTAACAGTCAAAGGGTGCAACATCTTGTTTTGTGTTGACCACTGTTGTTCTCAGTTGACTTTTAAGGCATGTTTAGGCCTTAATTAATGTGATTAGATATTTAATCCATGTTTAATAAGTTTGGGGTATTTCAGTCTACCCCCCTTAAAAAGACTTCGTCCCGAAGTCTCTTAATCAAATAGGTAAGTATATAAATGTATAACTACCCATTATTCCCATAATGTATATCTATGTGATGTATCATTTACACACATCGTATGTGCCTATACAGCACATAGCCATCACGTTGTGGCGTTAGTTCAATCATATATGGATATAGGTGATCCATCAGCATCATCATTTCCTATCAGTTCTACCACCCTGACAACTTCCTGAGGTGTCCATATCATTCCATGTTCCACATTCCATATCTAAGATTCATTTCGTATCTAGGCGATACCATATGTGATCATTCTATAAAGCAATATGAATACATATCACAAATAGCATAAGAAAAGTACTACACACATGGTGTACATACAATCATTCAAACAAGTATCTCATAAGATACATACATTCAAGTGTACATCACACACAAACAAACCAAACAACGCACGCCCCGCGTACCAACCATAACCAACAAAACCAATTCACTGTATGCTATGCATACTAAATAATTCACATACTAACCAAACAACCCTCGTATGCCCCGCACACCACCAATCTCTTTTTTTTTGTATGCAATGCATATCAAACAGCCAAAACTTAGTGCACACATGTGCACAGCCAAGAGGCTCTACCCCCCTTAAAAAGGGTACGCCCCGTACCCCACAAGTATACAACAGTCGCTCAACAAGGAGCGCTGGATACTTGGCTCTCAAAGAGTTCACCGACTCGTGGATTACCCTCATATCAGAGAGGCGGGTATAATTCTAGCCCTTCTGGGCTCCACAATTCGTAAGGGATGTGGCACTAAACAATTGTGCTCTCTCCCAAATCCTTCTAATGGGCCCACTCGCTCCGTATGAGGTGCAGACCCATGAACACAGGCTCAATTTGCCTTTCTGTCTTTTTTTTTCATTGCTGTGAATCCACTTGTTTGGATCACTAGCATACATGTGTGTGCCTTTTCTCACTGATATTCAGTTGAGGTATACTATGACATTGGCCATTGTTAGTACTTAGTGCTCTTTGCACTTGTCTTTGTAATACCAAGACGTACCAGCCTAAATGTCCACAAAGATGATTTGTCATCCATGTCTCCTGGTATTTTGTTCCGGAGTAACACACTGTTATAGTTCCTTTTTTTTTTTACACACTCGTGTTGATATCCACTTTATCTTTCTGCGTTCCCACTAGATTAATAGCTACACGAGTGCAATACCAAAACACTCAGTCATACAGAGTGCAGAGAGGTAAAACGCTCAACAGCTAATATCTCATGAGTCTAACAGATAAGATGTGCGAATATCCTGTGAGTGGTACATTCCAAATCCTTTGTTATTGCTTAAGGTATCTGCTATCATATAGCTTTCTTTTCTCCTTGTGTAGTCACGCGTTATGTCCATATCATCTGGTAGATTTCCTCTGGATTGCAAGCATTTGCTTGATCCTTATGAGGGTTCTACATATTATTCGTCCATAATGGGTTCCATGTTCTTATCCTTAGGTTTCACGTCCTTGAAAGGTTTCCTTGTCTTCTCTGTATAGTCTACTGCTATCTGCTGAAGGTTCTTATCTTCTAGCCCGTTGGTTTAAATGCGGCTCTTCTGTCATCTTCGAGGTAATCCGTCTTACTGTCCGTAGTATGGAGTTGACTACTTCTCGTGTGTTTCCAACACTACTTGTCTACTTGCATGGGGTACCGTACTGATACATTACTACTACCTGAATAACTCATAAATAAATCTGTCATGGCCCACATGCTCCTAACGGAGTGCGGTCGTCCCATGTCTCGTTTAGTAAACTGGTAATGTCTGTCACACGGATGCTGAAGTATTCTGTTGTCAATCTCCCTCTGATGGATATCCTGTTTTCTTTCCTCTTCTTCTCCCTTTTTTATTTAATAGTTCATGGTATCGGTTATCTAGTAATAAGTGCTATTGCCCTGGTGGCATCAGTGGTAATTCGTGTCATAAACCAGCGTTATTCAACTCGGTGTAAGTAAAATCCGTGCTATATTAGCAAACTTGTTTCTCCTCTTTTTTTTTTGATCTCATTGAGTACAACACATTTTCCTTTTCTCCCTGTTTTTTTTCATACTCTTCCATAGTTCACATTCGTCCCCTCATCCATGTAATTGGATGCATTGCAGATTACATAATAGCTTGAGCAACTTGGCTCTTCACTTCCCAACCATCCTCACTGACGGTGGTGCATCTACAAAGGGTATGCTTGTCCATAAGGACTAAACATGTATCACTAGTAGTGATTAGCATTAAATGCAAGTATACTCTGATGGTATTTGGCTAGTAGCTCCTGTCTGAAACTTCCTCGGACGTTTAAACTGGTGTTTTACAGTCATAGTGGCTGTTTAATTGTCCAGTTGCAATGGTTGGACTAACGGTCCTTCCAAAAGGTTGCATAGGTTTCTAATCTCAAGGTTTGTAAGAAAAGTTTGAAAAACAGTTTTTTTTGGCATACCTATAATAAAAGACTAAAAAGTAGTAGTTGTTGCAGTTGCATTTGCAGTAGCTGTTACTGTTGTTGTTGCTGCACTTGCTGTAGCAAGTGCGCAAGGCAGATGGAAATTTCAGTGGTTTACTGGTCATAGCGCTTGCAATAGCAAGTGCGCCATGCAGGTGGAAATTCTGGTTCAGTAATTCCCGGTCTCATTGACTCTGTGTCATTTAGTATGGCTACATGATAATGTAAGTTTTAACATCCTGTTCATATATTTTATCCGTCAAGGTTTAAAGCTTATTGGTACTGAGTACACACAACTAATCCCAAAGTCTTACACGAAAGGCGAGTGGTCAATGACACACTCCCACATACTTATAACATAGCTCCTCTAACATAGTAAGTAAAAGTCTTCCACCAGCGGTCTCATGGAGTTAGGGTACTCATGCCCTATCTACTCCTTGCCCTTCAGGGCTCCAGCATCAGTAGATGTCTGGCCATCCTGACCGCCTCGTGGTACTCCAGATCCTCCAGCTGAGGTCTTTGAGTATTCTTTGGTGGCCTGTAATTATGGCTCTCTGGGTTCATCCAGCATTCAAATTCCCTATGGCCTTCTTTGTGGCAGCACCGACATTCGACTTTGCGGCCTTCGCAGTCGACCCCTGGATGGTCCTTTCCACAACGCTTACAGTAAAAATGGCGCTGGGGCTGTCCGGTGCCTAATGGTAGTATTTAAGTTTAAGTTAAAATCTGGCGGTATAAAGGTTAAGGTTACAATTTAATTTAAGAGGTAGGTTTTTTTTCACCCTTAGGAGGTGCGGATCTCAGAGGCTTAGCATCTATAGCTGGGCCGGTCAACCGAAGGACGGGCTCTTTTCCCTTTGTTCCCTGGTGACCCTGCTGCCCTTTCTTTTAAAAAATTTCCGTTCAAGGTTTCGGGTCAGCATTCTTAAGGTATTTAATATGATAAATAAACTGAAATGGAATAAGTCCTTACTTTCTCTTCTTGGCTTTCGTCTGGAGATGCTCCTCCACCCTCAGACTCTCCCTCAGGGTTCTTCCTTTTCTTGGCCCCGAGAGTCTCTTCCGAGTCTGGAGCATTAGCTCCGTCCTCGAGGCAGCCTCATAACACTCCTGGAATCTCCTTGGTAAGTTCTCACAAAGTTAATTGGTAATGTAGTAAGTAAAGAATTTTTATGGCTTCATGTTAACACCTGGATGGTAGTGTAGAGGGTAGCACCCATCGCCATCTGAATGCGAAATAATAGTCCTCCCCGGAACTTCTCGACCTTCACGGTCTCTGAGTACTCCACACCGGGAATGAAGTCCAGCTGACCAATGGATTGAGCGTAATACTCATCCACGGTCAGACCTCTTAGGTCAACGTTCAAACTCATGGCGCTTCTTCTGCTTGAGATGTGAGGGTGGGTAGTATTTTCTCTCAGTAATTCTACAAAGGCAGCCCACGAAAAGTCGGGCGTAGTCAGGTGCTGGTCCTTGACCAACCTCCAACAAGTGCTGGCTGCATCCTTCAGATGGAAGGCAGCAATGGCGACCTTCTTCGTCGTCTGGTACCTGTAAAGCTTCAAATGCTTTCTCATTTTCAACATTGTAACGCTCCAACGCTACGGGGTCGGTTCCCCAGAATATGTAGGTGATCGGGTCTCTGTAACTGACTTCAGCCAGTTCGTTTCCCTGGGCTGTGGCGGGTGGGCTGGTGCTCCTCCTATTGAGTACCCAGCTGTGCAAGAACGGCTGCAACCGTCTCAGCAACTCCTGGAATGCCGGGGTCACCGCCTCCACCTCTACCAGTACCACGCCCTCTAGTTCCACCAGACATCTGTAGTACAGTATGTCACATAAATACTCGGTAATTTTACCGTACACAACCAATAGATATTGAATTGTCTTAAAGGCTAGCCTATCACGCAATTTGCGTTACTAGACGCAATATCTTTTGAGACGAATCGTCTCGTACTTCCCAAACGTTTCCCAATATTTCCCAAGTCCTAAGCTCACTGTCTTAACCTACTTTCTCGTCATCAGAGCGGTACTCCGCTCTGATACCACTTTTGTAACACCCCTCTCAATAATCACGATATAATCTCTCACGTAGCAATAAATAAAACGTCTCGCAGCGGAAAAACAAATAACCATTACAAAACTCACTCGGGTGTCACCGGCCGTTACTCGCCCATGCGAGCAACGCAGCCAAACTACATCCAACTTCCATACAAATAAACTGCTAACCGCAGTGATGACGAGAAACTCCTATACATCATACTAAGTCCATAAACATGAACATCGACAAGTGAGCATCTACCCAATCCTAAAAATACACAACCTTACCATAAGACCATACACCATCTTCATTACTATACCACATCTCCAGTTACCCTGTTCCTGCTCTTCGGCTCCGACAATGATCAACAACCTG